>LDMZ01027520.1:0-21672 GCA_001455285.1 Sphaeromyxa zaharoni | reverse complement strand
GTGCTATTTATATATTGTAAAAGGTTTTTAAAACAAAATATTTGTATAATTTTTTTTTTAAATGTTTTTAAAGAAAAAAGTATAAGTAGTTAATTTAGATTAAAAGGATATAAGCAAAGCACTTTTTGCAATATATAGAGACTCATCACGCTACTGGCTACGTCGCTTTTACATAGACAGAATCTGATTCAGTTTGGAACTCAAGATTAAGATGTAGCATCAGATATGACACAGATTTTTTATCAGGTTCACACTTCTTATACTTGAATATTTAATATTATGATAGCAGAAAGTGCATGTTAGTTTTAAATAAAAAACACCGATCTACACGTTTCGTACTTTGGCTTTTTATATCTTTTCTTTGGAATAATATCAAGGATATGCAGGAGTGTAAAAACATTTAAGGCTGATCAATTTTTCGATTGAGATTTAAAAACATGTGGGGTATTTAATAAGAGCTTTTCTAGTGTCAACTGACATTATGGGAGTTTGATACAGTAGTACATCTACCAAAAATAAATGATGTTTTATATTAACTGTATTATTATTAAAAAGACCAAAATAATAACTATTTAAAGTTAGTTTACAAATAATAAGCCTGAAAAATTAGATTTCTTTATACGATTTTTTTAAACAAATATCCCAATAACCGTTTTGAAACACATTTCTTTTTAGATTTAACTATAAGATCTAGAGTAGCAAAGTGTGCTAATAAACTTTTGATTATTTTATGTTTATTTATCTATACTTGGGTCAAATTCTAACTCAACGATTAACATATTTCATTGATTTTTTTATGCAATTTAATTTTATATCATCTATGTGCTTAAACGTATATGGACATCGAATTATTGATGACTAATTTTGAGTGTATTTGATAAATTTACTATTTTTTCTTAATTTTTATGCTACATAATTAAATTCGGTTAAAATAGTTTAATAACAATCTATCAAAAGATGGATATTACTTTTTATAAATATTTTTACTTAAATAGTATGTTTTTTGGGGTGCAAATTTTCAAAATCAAATCCGTTAAAAATAATTAAAATTTGATTAACCCAATACTTAGTTTTTGCTACTTCAATAATCAAACTTATCAAAAATGTGACACTTATGAGATGTTCATTGCTTCAATTATCCGAGTGTGTTACATCTTTCTGTTTTATTCTGACATCATCGACCCTCTAAAATTGACTACTAGGTATTATTAAAACGGAATTATTTACAGGCTTTTTATATCAAATTCGTCAATTTTCACTTTATGTTCCTCATATTTTTTGATGAAATTTTTAAAAACATTATAAGAGTTGAGGAAAAACAGAGAAGGCCCAAAGGATGGTGTGAAAGCCAAAACTAAGGTGTTATATCATCTGATGATAAAGTTGGAGTATCTATTAAACGACCCTCGATGAATGTAACACCTGAACTTTAATCCATAATTCTGGCCGAAATCAAGGTTGATAGAATTATGATGAAAATTTCAGTTAACCTAGACTGAAAAGAACCAAGGTATCGTCGATAGCTAAAAAATATTCAGATACAGTTCCTGGGAATCTAGTGGAAGAGGTGGGGCTAGCAATGTTAATGTGAGGGGCGAAGTAAGGGAGTATCTTTTTCAGCTATTGGAGAAAACTCTACACTTACTTTACTGGAGATAAAAGAAAAAAATTCTAGAGAAATTTTCAATTAAACTGAATACAACTTCAATCTACTACTCTTTGTTGAAAATGCATTACTCTCTTAAAACAATTCACCAGATTTCCTTTCAACGTAAAATTTACTATACAAACGATCAAAGGGAGATTAACGCATGTCCGTTCGATCAAGTATCCCCGCGTTTCGATTGAAGTAAAATTATTTTCGTGGATGAAGTTGAATTAAATGTTACGTTGAGAAGATTTTATGGTCGAGCACCTGGAACACAACCAGCAATAACAAGATCCAATGGGGTCACGGCATTTAATTACTCTGAAATATGTTGCGAAGGGCAAATTATGTATCAAACAAAAAGTCGGCTTGCAACTCAGATACATTTATTGAGATTGTTTTAGAACTTTTTGAGTGCATGTACAAAAAGGTCTATGTGTACTTATTATGGACAGAGTTCGTTTTAATGGCTATCTTGGATAGAAATTTTTTTTGCTCTAGTTCTCACAAATCAATTTTTTACCTTCCTATTCCTTTTTCCTCAATTCAATGGAGGAAATGTTCTAAGAATAGAAAGGTCTAGTAAGAATATGCAACATGATCAATGAAAATTAACTTTTTATGAGTATAGACTCATGTTGGGATGAAATTACTCGATCAGGCTCTGTAGGATGGGAAAGCCATTGAAGATGATTTTTACTGTGTTGTGATGTATTAGATGTAATTAAATAACTCCAGTTTACGATTTTTTATTCATACTATTATTTCATAGTTCAAAAATATTTATTTTCATACTCATTTGCATAACGGAATTGATTTGAAAACCCTGTATTATCTTTTAGGTGTATGGAGGGAATGTAGTTAGTTATACTAATATTAATAGATGGTTAATCAATTTTACTTTCTGTGCTATTACTAGGAGTGAACTTTGTTTTATCATAAAAAAACAAAACCTGAATTATATTAGTTTTAAAATTTTCATTCCACGCTAACATCTCATGACCTTTCCATACTTTCTGTTGGAATAACTAATCGACAAACAAAGATATTTATTGTATCATTTGTGTCGTCTCTACCTTTTAATGGTTGATTTGTGAAAAGGGATGGTTTTTATCTAGAAAATATTTAAAAATAGTGTTTGTTAGTGAAATTTTTGCATTATTTCTTTGCATGAAATATGAAAAGAAGTTATTCTTTTTCATCAATTAAATTTATTGAATTGATTCAGTCAACCTACTTTTAAAAATGATAAAGAATATTAATTATTTAAGTGCTAATAATGGAGGATTTACAATCTTGATGAAATCATTTACATGCTCTAAACCAGAGCTTCCCAACTCTTCTGTCTGGAGGGCATTCAACACGGATTTTTCCAGAAATCTGAATCAAACCTTATTTTTGCGTAAGAAACATATCAATAAAACAAAGAAAATGACAGTCATGTGATTTTTCAAAAATTTTATTTTTTCTTAGAGAAATTTTAAAACAAGAATATAAGAGGGTTTTGTAAATTAGACAGCTAATTTTGTTATGAAATATTTAATATGTCTGAGAAAATTTGTGTAATATTTTTAATACCTTTAATGTTATTTAAAGAAAGAATCATATTTATCCAAAGTGCTACAGAAAAAAATATATAATCAGATGCATTGAAAGTTATTTGTGTCTGATTTGCAATTTTATATAAAATTAAAAAAATTCCTTTCTCTTTTTTGAAAAACATAGGCACTTAATCTGAGGCAGTTTGTCTACCGGAATACATGATCAAAAGTTTAATTTGAAAATGTTTTAGTTAATTTGAGATAAACGTAAATGGTCAAAACGAGAACGTATTTAATCTAAATCAATTACTAGATAAGGTGTGGGTATTAATTTACCTAATCCAAAAATATGGTAGTACATAATCAATCATTATTCGACATGGAAATATTTATGATAAAAGGTTTAAGAATTTATACCAAAAACTTTGTCATGCTTTTAAATTGAATTTTAAGTAGTTTATCAAAATTTTTTCAGTTTTAGTTTTATCCAAACAAAATTTATAATTTATTTGATCAAAGTTAAGGTTAATAGTATATTATTGGTAAATGAGGTGACTTTATTGGTTTGCATTGTGGTAGCAGGCCCAACAGCGATTGAATGATTCATTATTTAATCATTATTTTGTTTTAATATTTAACTTCAGTGGACACACTGTTTTAAAAACACTGATTGATAATGAAAATGATAATCTTTTTATGTAGTAATCTCTAACAATCAAAATTAGAAACAGGCACTAGTAATACTTGAGAGATATTTAGGAAAGGATGTAGATAAAAGGAATATTCTTGTTGCTTCATGTGGTGATCTGTATATGGCAAAATAAACGTAATCAAATTGTTCTCCCCAAAAAATTTTTACATTAGGCATTAAATAATGCCTCCATAACAAGAATGTACATAGACAAACCGTGCTCAGTTTCACATTATAATACTATTTTCTCAATTTTAGCATCTTAAATTGACCGTACGACAAATCCAGCATATTTTCATTTTCACATCCTAGAGAAATCTGTAGCAAAAAAAAACTGATTAAGGAATTTTTGGGAATAAATGTAAAATTGACCAATTTAGGAAAGGTATAGGAGTTAGGAAAAATTTTTTAATAATCAAGAAGATAATGTTAAAGCCAATACAATTCAATCAATGAAAAACCGAACTTACAACAATCCACAGTATTCAATGGATTCAGAAGACGAACACATCCGAAACTACACGTGTACTTCTGAATGGCATCAAAACTCAAGAAAAATATCACTACTTCCGTTGATTCACCAGTGAGAATTGCCATTGTCAATCCAGACAAGTGCAAACCCAGCAAGTGCAACCAGGAATGCAAAAAGAACTGTCCAGTGGTGAGAAAAGGTTTTCCCATTCGCATGATCTTGCTTTATTTTGATTTTAGGACAATTGTGCATTGAAGTTAGGCCAGAAAGCAAGATCGCATTTATTTCAGAACTACTCTGTATTGGCTGTAAAATATGCGTTAAGGTATAACCAATTTTGTTAAATCTATGGAAAAATCATAGAAATGCCCTTTAGACGCTATCAACATAATAAATCTTCCCTCTTCTTTATCTAGTGAAACAACCCATCGATATGGACCGAATTCATTCAAGCTGCATAGGTAAGATATTACATTAAGCTTATTTCTTATATGATAGATTGATTATAATTTTTTTTAATTACTGAATTTGCATTGTAATTTACCTAAAAATTTTTTAATCAATTCATTTTAAACCCTGGACAAATTAAATCTTTCATATTTCTTGATACGTGTTAACAGGATGTAAAACCTTGGATTACCCAGAGCTGATTAGATGTTTTTAATGATCTTCCAATTAGTTATATTGAAGAATTTACTTACAAGTTATGGAGCTTTTTTATTCGCTAGATTTGAGCAGGTATATTACGAATCTAATTGTAAAATCCGCATCCTGAATAAGAATTAATATCAAATAATCTTAACACTAATTAAGATTTTGTTATACAATTTTCAATGATTTTCTTCATTTATCTTGCATATAGTTTCTAAAAAATAGTTTCTGTTGCATATAATCTAAGTTTTTTTTGTCATTTTTACTTTAATGTATGAACATACCTTTATTTTATAAAATAAAAATGAAGATTAATTCGTTTACCTTTTTCTAAATTGATTTAAGTAATTTTTGAGAGTGAAAAAATTGATTAAACATTTTAAACGTGCGTTCTTCCTATTTGATTAGCATTTACAAATAAAACTTTTCAAAATATTATTGATAGTTATGTGATGATTTTATGCATATAAGAAAGGATTCATGTTTATTTACGTTTTCCTTATAAGTTAATGATTAAAAAATAACCAAAATGTGATGTTATCTCATCAAATTAAAACTAAGAACGATAAATTATCGATCTTTAATCTTTTTGATTGAAAATATAGGGAATTTTACCATATATTTGATGACTATTATTGAAATCATTATTGATAAGAGTGTCAGAGTAATACTGAATATTTTATTTGTAATTTCACTTCTAAATTATTTTGATATTTTTTACTTTCTTAAATCAATGTTTTGTGAACGATTTTGTTTATAACATGCTTTGAATATCTTATCTATCCCCGTTTTATTTGTCAGATTCATGATTTCTTCGTATAATCAAAATATGCTAAAAATAAAACTAGTTACATTCAATATATTGCTTTATCTTTTTCTTACAGATCAAACATGGTCTAATCTACTATTAAATTGTGTCCAAACAAGTCATTTTTATATACCCTTTTTGCACTATGATAGATCTTGATTTAATTATAAAAATTTGTACTGATTATTTTATTCAATATCAAATTCAATTTAAATACATATTCCAATTATTTTTATAATACATATCGTCCATTTATACAGAACGTAAAATTGTAGATTTATTAAAATATAATATTTATAATTAAAAACATTATTCAGGATATTGTACTTTTATGTTTTTTTTTGAAAGGTTGCTCCATATTGTCCCAAAAATTGTTCCTGTCTTATTTTTGTTCTTGTTCATAAGCAATGCCTTTATTATTAATTATTGAACCGTTTTTAAGATGATTAATATAAACTTTATACTTTATAAACCAAAAATCTGTTTGACGTAACTGACATCCCTGAGTTTTGCCATGTAAAGCAAAGCATACTAATAAATGGATTTTCGTAATAAGTCAGCCTAATTCAAAACGATCTCCATTATAGAGTATAATTTATATTTAAGAAACACATGAAAAAGTTGAATTCCTACCCAATAGTTTTTGTTGATAATATTGTTCGCGGAAATGAATGATATATGGGCTGTAAATAAAAAACAAACGTACGATTTTTTTACCTATAAATCAAGTCTTAGATGTATACAATTTTGTCGGTATTTTTTTTGCTTTTAAGGTTTATATTTACGGACCTTTATTCGAAATTCTCTTGATTGACCTCCATTTACTGAATTTGAAAAGATCCCCATTATTGTATATCTTGATTACAAAAGGATCGATTATGTAAGTGAAGAATATTATTGTTAATTATTTTCGTTTAAAAATATAAATATTTAAATTATATGTTTGGAAGATTCTTTTTTGCATGTTTCTGATTACATTGATCAACGATTTGTGTCATATTGCTCCTAAACAATGTAACTGTCTTATTTATTTATTAAATTTGATTGATTGTGTTATGTCATGTTGTTGAATAATGAGAAATTTGCACTGTTATTGATATTTGATGTACATTGAATTTTTAATGATATGTAAAATATATAATGAAAATTTGGTATTATAACTCATTCTATTATCATACATATTTTCGGATTTAACATTCATTAACAAAGATTTAATCTCGGTCTATGTGGGTTGTTTTAGTGATATTTACTTGAATTAGAAATTTCAGTATTTTTTCAACATTTTCATTTATTGTGTGAAATATAATAATTATTTTATCTATTATTTTTTAGACGATGTTTCTAGTTTAAAATATGGCAGAAATTTAATGCTGTATAAAGCTAATATTAAACACGTTTTATGATATTCACCGATTTGATGTCACATACATAATTTAGTTCTTGATGATTTATTTGATGGTTGTGCCAATATCGTAGGTTATGTTTTGATTTGAATTTAAATTTTTATAATGAATTTATCTATTTTAAAGAATATTAGAATGTTCAATCGAAAAATTTTAATTTTGCATTAATTATATTTTTATTTTTAGGTTCAATACGAGCATTATATATGCTTAATTATAGTATTTATTAATTTTAGTAATTTTAAGAACCATTTCATAGTCCATAGATTTTTTTTTAAATTGTTCCTTTGTGAGAGGCAAAATATTAATAAATTTTTCATAAAATTTTACATATGAAGCATGTTTTTCATCTTAAGAATAACCGAATTCTCGATTTAAAGTAGCCATGATTAAAATTAACTTTTTTTCTTACAAGCATCAAGACTAATAAGATAATGTATTGTTTGAATTTTATTATGAATTGTATTGAATAATGTTCTTACGTTTTGTTAAAAAAAATCGTTGCGGATTTACATTTTTTTATTCACCCTTTTTATTAGACAATTAATTACAATCAATCATTGATAAACGGCTAAATTAACGTAAAAGTTTAAAACTTATATTTTTATTTTTTTAAAGGTTGCCTATGCAGGCTTTTTAATATTATTTTGGATTACATCATGTCATGAATCAAATATATTTCCTGTCCAGTTTTATTTTTCGATGAAACTCATGCTTGTTAATGCATGTTGCTATAATGAAGTTTAGTTGAGATTAATGGAAATTACTGAGATGAGCTCATTATTATTTTTAATATATTCTGGGCTTAGGGATGTGCTTGATACGGATTTTTATATTCATATAGTTCATTGAAAGTAGAAAATTTTTAGTCAATATTTTTTTTAAATTTAATATTATATTCAGTTTAATGGTGTCACCGAGGAGTTTACCGTTTAATGCGTTTTTATATAATTTAATTTTTAAAATTATCCGATTTTATTTGAAAATTTAAAGATTAAAATATATTTAAGTAAGATTTATTTGGGTCTTAAATTTGTCACTCTTACTTATTTACTTAATTTTACCGAACTACTCATTATTGAAAATTTTGTTAAAATACATTTTTTTTTAAAAATGATTTGTTTATGTTTCGAAAAGATTGATCGTATTTTGTATAATTAATTATTCTAGAATGCAATGATCCATGTAAATATTTTAATATCTTTGATCGCAAATAGGTTTATAGTGAAACGTGACTGATATATTTAGATAACGCTTTTTGTGAAAAGTTAATTAAATTCGATAAATTTATTAAATTAACTTTTATTTAAAGTATTTTAATAAAAAATCTAATAATTCAACTATTTAAATTAAATTAATTTATTTGGATTGAAAATCTTTAATACATTATTTAGTTCACGTTGTGTTTGTGCATATGGAAAGTAATAGAGTCAGAATCGATTAAATATCACGGAATAATAGCAGGGATTTTATCATAATTTTATTGGCTTCATGCAGTCAAATTTTGCTGATATTAAAATTACTGTTTTTTTTCTTGTTTGAACCAACAAATTATATGTTGGATAAACTACTTAAGTTTATCAATCTTCTTTGAATTGATTTAATTTATTTGTTTAAAATATTAAGTTTTTAATTTCCTGAATAAGAAATAGTGAATATACGTTTATATTATTCATACTTCTTGACTAGATTTGTTAGATTTTCAAGATAAAAAATTGTTACATTTTGACGATATCATTTCTTTATGTACGTAATAATTCTAGAACCATTGTTCCCAAATCGTTTGTATAATTTATTTTTTTAAAACTACATTTAAACCGTTTTAGATAAATTTAATGATCTTAAATATTTCTTTCTATCATCACTAAATTGTTCATTGCTTTTGTTGGAGGATTATCTAATATAACCTCTGTTTGCTTCAATTTATTTCAAAAAAATTCTATTAGGGAGTGTATCCAGAAATGGTTGATTGACTTTTTTTAATTCCGACAATGAAATTTTTCAAATTTTTCTTTTTTTTTTGTGTTAGTTGACTAACGCTATTGATAAAATATTTATAAAAGTTAAATATATGTTTTATTATTATTACATATACTGCAACAAGATTCCTAATAACTTCGAAACCATATATTTGCATAAATGTTTTTTTTGTAATCGATAAGGAAGTAGGTGTTGTTTTGTCGTGCATCGCACATACTATCCTTATTTTACAGATTAATTTTTAAGATATATATAATTAGATCTTATTAAATTATCTCTTTTTTAATTATTTATTCTAAAAATTATTTGTTTTTCATGTATTGTTTTTCTATAGTATTTTTAAAACAATTTGTAATTATTATTAAGGCTTCCAATTCCCAGAATGGGTGAAGTTTTAGGTCTTGTTGGAACAAATGGTATCGGTAAATCCACTGCATTGAGAATATTATCAGGACGAATTAAGCCAAACCTTGGTCGATATGATGTAATATTGTCGTTTGGAATAATTTAGATTTTAGAAACCTCCAGATTGGCAAGAAGTGCTCCTATATTTTCGTGGATCTGAGTTACAGAACTATTTTCAAAAAGTCATCGAAGATAAAATCAAGACTGTTGTCAAGCCACAGTATGTAGAACAAGTTCCTAAAGCCGTTAAGGTACATAGTACAAAATGTTTTTTTTTCAAATTTTCCTAGGGAAAAGTTTCAGATATTCTTAAGAGAAAAGATGATCTGGGAAACATAGAAGATATTATAAAAGGATATGGTATGTTATAAAATATTGTTTAATTGAATATTTTCGTCAGGTTTTTTGTGTTGTTTAAGCTCTTTGAAATATTAATCGATATAATGGTTAAACGATTCAACATTTTTCTGATTATCTCTAACTATTAAATATATATATATATATGTTGCTGAATTTAGTATTTATATATTTAGTTTTAATATAGCTTAGAATTGTTTAAATAACTAATAATACAACTATTCCGGGCTTTTTTTTTATAGTGGAAAGCTTTATATATAAGAAAAATCTATATTTTATCTTGATGATAAAGACTCTATTTAGATTATAGTAAGTATATAAATTTAGTGCTATCGACAAATACACAAAGAATTTTTTTAATTATTACTTTCAATTTTTGTTTTGTTTCCTGCACTAAATATTTGGTAATTTCTAAAAAGCTTGGTGTTCTAGTTCTTTTAATAGCGATGCTACATTCGGAAGTTCATATTGTAATTTTTCAATGAGTCTGGAATTCTCAAGTTTTCAAAGGGTTTTATTTTTGGATTTTTTAAGTGTATATGATTTATTCAAATTTATTTTTTATTGTTATTATAAATAATTCAGGTAACGTTTATTCAAAAAATTATATTATTGTTATGGAGTTTAGAATATTACATTTCTCCTTGCAAATCAGACCTGATATAATTATAATTTATCTTGTCCAAGCTCTATTAAATTATCAGTTTGGCATAGGAGTTTTATTTGCGTTGTTTAGCTCAAATTATTTTGAATAGTTCATGTATTTTGATTATTTAATTATTTATTGCTAAGACAGGAATAAAATGTTTTATTTTTGACACATTTATTTATTTTCAGCTGTATTCTACAATTTAGACAGTAATAATAGATATAATAAATTTTTCACCTTTTAGATTATCACATACATCATATCTTAATCTATTATTTTCAGATTTTTTTAAATTTAAAATATTTTGATATTCTCTGGAATGCAGCGATTAAAATTTATTTATATTTAAAAATAGTCAAGTGAGGTTTAAAGTCTTATGAAAATAAATGTATTACAAATTATAAATTTTTGGGAATTATTTTTTCTAGTCGGTTTTGTTGCAAATTAAAAAAATATTGTAGAATTATTTAAATTGAATTAGATTTTTATTAATATTTTAAATTTTTAGGCAACCCAAAATTTGTTTATTTCGTTTTTTTGAAGATGTTCCTTCATTTTTGACTTTTGACCTTAGCCTATTAAATGCTTCAATTCCATTAATTATTAAAGACTTTACTCTGATAAAGTTTAAAAGCCTAAATGATAATTAAAAATATATATATCCTTAATATAAAGGTTGGATCGAAAAAAATAATTAAAAATTCAATTATTTATCTCTTTCCATTTTACGTCATTCATAGAATATTCACATAGTTGTTTCTAAGTTTTTTACCATGTTTTGAAAAAGATTTGTGTCAACTGCCTTTTTATTTAAGTTGCAGTCATGCTTTTGTTAGTTTCATTTTTTACGTACATAATTCAATTATTAATATTGAGTAACTTCAATACGAGTGCTTGATTTCCTTGTTTAAATTTAATATTCATTGAATTGAATAATTGCCAAATTTTTACTGCCGAAAAAATGACTCCATCCGTCTCTATAATTTTTTGGCTATTGATAGGTTGAAGGCCATACAAAATGTTTTTCAATAGGTGGTACAATTTTTTTGAATGCAAGGGATGTGGGATTTTATATATATTTTGTTTTATTTTTAAAAATTTGCTTGAAATCACTTAATGAATAGAATTCTTTTTTGCTCCTGACTTTTCATTGAAAATTATTTGTTGAGTTCTAAATATGTTTGTCTATACATATATTTTTTATTCTTGGTATTTTCATATGTATATCTGATTAAAATAATTTGATGAAAACAGATATATATATATATATATATATATAATTATTTTTTGCATTTGCAAACAATTTTTTAAATTTTATCGCAAAGATCTAAAGAATTATTAGTTTTCATTTAATGATTCAGTCAATCGATAGAAAAATGTCATGGCTTAAAATTTTTCTGGGAATTCATTTTTGCAAATATTTAGTATAGACTGTATTTGCTCTATTAAAATGTTTTCTAAAAATTAAAAAAATCATTTAATTATATTTTAGAGTTTTTTTATTTCCTCATTCAGGTTAGTTCATATAATATGCGGCTGCATAAAAGAATTAATTATTTTTTTAAAATTGAATTCCATTTGAACTATTCTTTATTTTATTGTTTTTTTTTCGAATGCTTTAGAATGCCCATCTAAATTGATGAACCTATTGAATTTTTCTTTTGAATACTCTGGAATTACTATTTAATTTGCTATAATTAGGGCTATTCTCGTATTTTTATCTGGCTAAGCGATAACATTAGAATGATATTTTAAAAAGATTTAAAATTAACATATTATATTTAAGAATCGTTTGGCCGATTGATTTTTTTGGCTTCTCCATAATCAATTGCTTCAAAAAATACGAAGATAGGTATTGCAAATTCCATGTTTTTCATTTACCAGCCACTAATTAATAATTATTCTTAACATTATTTCAAACTAACGTTATATATTCAAAAATCTTTTTGAATCAAAACCATTTAAATTGTGTAAAAAGTTCTTAATCATATATAAATTAACCTTTGATTCCAAATCTTTTAATATGAATTTCCCTCATTTCATTTTATCTCTAGTATATATATATCGTCCATTCTTCCATTAAATTTTTTTTTAAATTTAAATAATGAAAATTTCATATAATTTGTGTACTAGTTTTATTCGGTTCTAAAGTTTTTTTATGGTTGCATATTATAGATTCATAAATTAATATCTTCTCTTAGGATATCCTCGTATTTTGATATATTATTGATTTATTATTTTGTAAATTAGTATTAAATGTTAAATATTGGACCGATTATAAAAAATTTTTAAGGTTTAAAAAAATACAAATAGTTTTAGGACTGTTTGCAAAGTAGTAATGATGTAGCATTAATTATTATCGTATGAAAATATAAACGCCTAGATACTTAATTACTATTATAATTAATAACCTATTATTTTTTGAAGAAGCATTTATTAGTATTATTAATTTATGAAGGCAAAAAATATTACTTGTTTATAATTTTAAATAAAATTTGTTTAAAATAATAAGGTTTAGTTGATATCAGATTGGTAGATATCGAATCAACGAAGTATTCAAGTTTCTGCACATCGATTATAAGGTATAAAATCGGTGACAATGTGATTACGTTTATTAAATTGAATAATTGACTTATTGATTGGCTTCATGTTTATTTCTACGGAACGATATTGTGTATTTTTACATATATCTTTTGAATATTATATATATGTTTCTGGCAGCCATTTTCCTGATTGAATTTGTGTGATTTAGTACTTTTTATAAAGAATAAATAAATAGATATTATTTGGGTAAAATTTATAATTCCTGCCATGATATCGTTAATAAAAGTATGTTTATAAGTTTTTTAGTAAGCGTGTGTAAGATAAAATTGACAGTTATAATTGAATGATGCGTGTTTGTGGGGTCTTAAACAAATTTATGGTTAATGGGTAAAATAATTGTGCGATTCGCATTTACCACATATTAAGATACATCAGATATTTAAATGATTTATTTCTAAAACGTGTGGCAATGGTTATTCCTACTCTGCAATGTAGTTAAAATATTGATAAAATATGATGTTAAAAGATAAACGTCTCCTTGAATATACATAGGACAAAATAATTTTAAGTTTAATTTTATTGGAGTATTAATAGCATATATATAATTATAAAGTGATATTGGTTTCAAGAACATTGCGGTGCAGCAGTTGCGTTAATGTTCAAAGATGGTGCTCTAGTTTATTTTGAAAAAAATGTGTATTTTTTCCAGATCGTATTCTACGATTGAAAAACTTGTTTTTCTGTTTGATATTTTAATCACTCGTTTTCTTTATCGCGTGTAAACTGGAATGTTTATTATTTGAGCATTTATAATTTACATATTCTTTTTATGGGTTATTACCGATAAATGATAAGTAACTAGGAAAATTTTTTTTATGTAGCATTGCCGTCTGACAAACCGGCATATATAATCGTTATATCCATATATATTTTGTTTATAAATTTGTGACCATGGATTTTTATCATATATTTTTGCAAAGTTAGTGGAAATTAAATTAATTTTTATATTAAATTTAATAAAAATTAATTGATTAATACTGAATCAAGTGATTAATTATATGTGGTTACTTTTTTGTATACATTTTTTTTTATTTTTAAATGTTTCCTCTGACTGATTATAATTTTTTGTAAAAACATCAGAGCCTTTGCATTTCTATTAAAAAGTTATTTGATTAGATATATTTTTGTGGTTTAAAACGTTTCAAGCTTATTAAATTATGCTGCTATAAATAATTTATCCATCTATAAGTTTTTTTAATATTTGGAACTAAATTAAATTTATTTTAAGGTTTAACTGTTCGACAGTAGGAATTTTTACTGTAAAAGTTTTATTTGCTTCTCTGCATAAGATTTCAATTTACACTCTTAATAATTTACTATTATTAATTAAAAATATTAATTTTTTTACAAATTTTAACCGACCAACCCAGTCAGTGTTTCTTTTATAAATTTTTCGGAACAGAATGATAATAAAGCTTGTAAACATGTAATTATTTTTTTAACATTGTTATTAAATGTTTCACAGAGTTTTGTAAAAATATAATTTCGGGTTATTGCTATGTCACATGTATAAATAAAATTTGCTGCTTAAACAATTTAATCTATAATGGAAGATTAATTTATCTCAAAATCAATATACCTACCATTTTAGCATGTTTTTCCTTAATTTTATTTCTATTTCTATGAATGTGTAATTGTGCCTTAGTATTTTTTAAGCTGACGTTTTTAACTTTTTTTGTTTCTTGTTTTCATATTTATTCTTTTTAGGAGTATCACATTTCGAGTAATATTTGTTATATATTTCTCTTTTAAACTTTGTATAAATAAATATATACAAAATAAAAAAGGTACAGTTAAAATTACGGTATTTTTTTATTTTTATTGTCGTCATTTTAATTATTCTTATATATTAAAATAATTAAATGAAAATGTTTTTAGCCGAAAATTTTTATTCTTTCATTAATTTCCTAGAACATGTCAAATTTATAGGTAACCTTTTGTATTGAATGGTGCATATTATACTTATTTTATTTTTTCGGATGTTGCTAGTAAACTTTAAAACATCTAGGTATTAATTCTGTTTTTTAATGTTGTGTTTTGATTATTATTGTGTATATCTATTTTTTGAATAATTTTTATTAATTTAAACTTGATGGCTTTTATTTTTTAAGATTTGGAGCCTGTTCTTTTCCGAAATGTCGATGAATTATCAGGTGGAGAACTTCAACGGTTCGCTTGTGCTATTGCTGCATTACAGGATATTGATGTGTTTAAAATCTAATTTAGTTCTTAATACACGTCATAGATACATGTTTGATGAACCTAGTAGCTATCTTGACGTGAAACAACGGTTACTAGTTGCAAAAAGTATTCAGAGTATTGCCAAGAGAAACAAGTTTTGTAAATCTTGAACTTTCTTTATATTATAAGGTATGTAATTGTTGTTGAACATGATCTGAGTGTTCTCGACTATTTGAGTGATTTTGTTTGTGTTCTATATGGCGAACCAAGCGCATATGGAGTAGTCACACTACCTTTTGGCGTTAGAGAAGGTAGTAATGATATTTTTGATGATAACATGTAGGGATTAACGTTTTTCTTGATGGTTTTGTACCTACAGAGAATCTGAGGTTTCGGGATACATCTCTTGTTTTTAAGATAGTTGATGCAAACGATGTTTAGTAGCTTTATGAATTTTTTAATTTGTCTGAAGGATATGCAAAGAAAACTCCATCATTATTCATATCCAGATTTGCATAAAAGTTATGGTTTGAAGCGGTTTAATCTCGTATATCTCCTCAAGATACTTTCCAGCTTACTGCAAAAGCCGGAAAATTCAATGATTCTGAAATCATCGTTTTGTTAGGAGAAAATGGTACCGGAAAAACTACATTCATTCGACTGCTGGCAATCCATTTTAGTCCACCTGGTATTTATTTACGATTTTTTAGTTTTTAAATATACTTTTTGTTATTAAAAATTTCCAAGTTTTTAAAGCTATTATTCTTGTTTGAAAAGACCTTCAAAAAGTGGAACTTATTTTGTTCTAATTTTTTTTACCCTTTCTTTTTGAATAATTTATAGTCGTAGAATATAAAGAATAAATATATATATATTGTATTGCCATATATTTTTTAGTATAGTTTGACTTATGTAAATCATTTATCCCTTTTCTATTCATGCTGTTTATTTTTTAGATATTAACATTCCTGTATATTGTGTTAAGCTTAACATTTTTTTATTTTTACATTCTTAATAGGAATTACTTATTATTTACCCTAAGCTTAGCATTCGTTGTATACGATCAGCTCATTTTGTGAATTACAATTTTTTAATAAAATCTCCCCTATAGTATTATAAAAAATTTATAATTAATAATTCTGATAAAATTAATTATCTGTAGAAATATATCTTTTCCTCTACAATTTTTTAACATTAAATTGTGATATTATGATAAATTACATATTAGGTACACAATTTTAGTAAATTATTATCTTGGCTATTAAACCATGTGCTATTATAACACAGATTTCATCTATTTTTGAATAAATAAACTCTTGTAATATATTTTTGGATATATAATATTTGATTGCATGAATTGTTTTATGTTTTGTTCTGATCCAAAATATTAAAGGGGTATATCTTTTATCAAACTAACTTTATTCCTATTATTTGCATGTCCTAATTGAAGCTAGAAATGGACTTAATCTAAAAAATATTTGATAATATCATTTTTAATTTTCGATGACTCTAATGATATTAAATATATTCAACAGACGTAATAAAAAATAAAAGAATGTTCGGATATAATCTGAATAGAAATAAATTTGAATTTAAGAGGGTATGAAAAAAATAGAATTTTGCCCTACACTGCAACTTTTTTGTGACGACTTGTTTCAGCTGGTAACGAAAATGCATAGAAGCTTGATAATTTTATCACAATAAATGATTTTGATACAATAATTGTCCTTGTGAATGTGCAAATATAATAAATTAATTGATATTGAATTATATATAATTGACTTTTCGGTTAATACGTACAATTGCTGTTGCAATTAATATTATCAACTTTATTCTTGGTATATTCGACAGATAAAGATAGTGTAAAAGTAAATATGAAGAGTGCAATGAAAGTTAAAATGTCTTTTTATAAATAATATTAATGACGCTGGGGTTATTCAATGGGAGTTAATATTGGAGATATCATGAGCTTTGAATTTAGTTTATTGCTATAATTATGATTGTGATATTGTTAAGTATTTTTATGAAATTTGACAAGCACTTGATACAAGAATAGATTCTCTTTGCTCAATATTTGTTGATCTTTTAACTCAAGAATAATTTATTTTAAAAAAAATATCTTGTTTTTTCTGCACACTTCTATGTAGATTCGTGTTCTAAATTTTTGAATACGTGCTTTAAAATGTAAAAAATAAATTTTCTTAATGATACAGGAATACCAGCAATTTGTTTATTCAGAAATTATAGTTGATTTGTACTCTATAGATTTTTCATGCGCCATTTTTTTATATACAAAGACCATAGTAGAAATTTAAAAAGTGTAAGATGAAGGGTATAGCTTATTATCATTCACTTAATTTTTAAGGTCTATACGTGTATATTCACAAACGCTTAATTCTGTTTAATATATGCGATTTTGAATTGGTAAATAGCGCTACACTTCTGTTGATAGGCCAGTCATGAGACTTTTCTGTATAATTTATATTTTTTTCATTTAGTAAACTGTTAAATTTATTGCCTATCGTCTAATAATTACTTGGTTAACTTTTGTTCAATTTTCGATCCGTATTGAAAAAAACTTTGAAGGGATTAATAGATATTACAATAAAACATTACCATTTGTCTAAAAATAGGAATTGAGATCTGTTATACATAACTCATTTTATTTAATTTTAAGTAGAGAATATCAGCAGAATTGCTGAAACGTTTTGAAGAATTTTTGTCATTACTAAGTGAAATATCGAATATTGAGCTAATTTAATAATGTTCTACATTATATTTGATGTACTCCATGTTATATTTTATCAAAAAAATAGTTAATATAATACTTCCAATTTCTTAGTTCTTTAAACCGACACTAAATTGATAAAAAATCAATCTCTTCGTGTCTTTATCCTCATATTATTAATGGATTTTTTATTTTGTTATTACTATTGAATAAATAAATATTTCAAGAAAGGAAAGTATCGTATGTATATCTCAAACCCGTATATCCAAATAATTTTTGTTAATTATTTTTGCCTCGGCAAACCTATTAATTGAAAATTGCTAGGCTGTCATAACACAATCCTGAAATAGTTGATTTGTAATTTTATTGATTAATAAAGTTGCCATAAGGTATTTAAATATATTAAATCAGGTTAAAAAATATGTATATATATGTATATATTCAATGTTTTTTGTACCAGGTATTATCATAGTTTCCAAATAACTACTAATGGATTTTGTTATTATCCATTCGTGTGTTAGAGGCATACTTTAAATTTTTTATTATGGGTTCCAATAAATCAAACATGAATATATGTTTATCAGAACCTATATTCTTGTACTATAACCATTTATATAGGTTTAATTAGTAATTTTTCTGAGTGTCTTTAAAATTTTTGTTAAAATATTGGTTAAATTCCTATTATTTCTAAATAGTATATCTATATTTTAATTCATTACCTATCTTATGTTGTATGTTTTTAAAATACCGATTATACTTTTCTGAAATTTAAAGGTAATTGAAATTGTAAATATTTAAGGGATCAATGTTTGTTGCAGATAGAATAGTGAATTCTTTATGATTAAATAATTTAATACGCATGAATTTAGTATGATCTTGTGGGATGTTTTAATTTTTATTGGTATTTTCTTTTATGTTGAAATTGGTTTTGTATGACTCAATTTTTTATATACTTCAATTTAATTCATATCATGGGTTAGTACAAAGTACAATTATTATGTAATGCATATCTTCCTCTGGATTATTCTGGAATCTCTCTTCACGAAATAAATTAAAACTTGATTTAAAAGTTTTGTCATTTACGTACTGGTAATTCTTCAATTTTTTTTAAAATATAGAGTTATCATGGATTAACATGTTAATTAAACATTTGAATTGAAGGATCTTAAGCTTTTGTTATTGCATATTTGGATATTGAGGAGAATTAAATTTTGAACGCAACTAAACGATCTCGCTAAACTGGAGTATTTTTTTCAAATACATATCAATAGCTTATTAAAGTGTTTATGTTAATATTACTGTATTCTTGGTTAATTTAAGATTATTCCTTAATTGGCTTTATAAAAAATATATTTATGTTTATACTAATTCGACATCACAATTTTTATTAAAATAATATCAGTTAGATAAACTTTGCTATTTGTATAAGTGAGCATGCTGATTCCTCTTTGTTTGGCCCTTCCATACCGAAACTTTTCATTTGAATAAATCGCAGTAATCTATTAATTGTTTCAAAGAATTTTTATTATTAGTTAAAATAGTTAGTGTTAACCATTAATTTTTTTTAATAGAAGTTTTTAATATTTACTATTCAAAGTATTTCCTAATTTTAAAGTAAAGGATAAAAAAATTTTTCTTAAGCAAGCATTTGTTAAAAAATATTATATATTATATGTAAATACGTAAATTTAAATTAAATAAAAGTCAAATTTATGATTTATTTGAATTCTAGATTTGGGAAATAATTAAAATTTGTTGTCTTTATGCAGCATTGGATGTAAAAATTTTTTTTATATTACGGACATCTTTCGAAACCCAGATTTTATTAAAAAGTATATATGACGTAAATTCCACCAATCAAATTTTTTTTCAAAATAGATTTGAATCATTATAAAAATCTGATTTGCGATTAATGTGACAACATAAAGCCTGAATACGTTCTTAAATACCAGTTTTGATAAAGAAGATATTGATACCCATCGATCGTTACATTAAACAAATAATTTGAATATTTTTGGAAGAAGATAACTTTGATACAAGAAGTTCGTAATGGAGGAAAGATTTGATCATATTCATATATGGACTCTTTCTTCATCATTATATATCAGGAATTGGAGCAATTTAAATGAATTATGACTTCGTTGTTTTGCGTATAATGATGTCAGCAATTAAGTTTCCACTGGTAACGAATAATTTAAGTTAAACATAATATTAGTTTCAACCGAAAAACTATTTATGGTAATTTTCGAACGGTCAGTAGTTATTTACGTTTTGATGTTAACACAACTTGTAATCTCTCTAGTCAACAGGTTTACGTCAGGTTTTACGAACTGAGACCGTTGTTATATATGATATGATTACATTTCCTAAAATTCCAGCCAATTTATAACCGAGTGCATGAGATAATAATTCCATTTTAACGAAACAGTGGGCTTAATATGTTTATTGCTTTGAACCTACTAATTAGGACCTAATTTTACATGAAAAATATATCTGGTTGCATATTTAATGTCTTATATTTTTAAGATTAATTTGTATGCCACAGATACTGTTGTGTTTTTTCATCGCATATATTACGAAAATTATTTTCAGAAATTTTGAATTAACAATTTTCATAGAAGTAACATGGGAAAAACAGACAGTTACGAAAATACTTTATAAAATGAAACTTTCTACAATTGATGTTTTACTAAATGAATGTTTTTAATGTTACCGTAACTTTGATAGTTTAATATATTTCATATAACATCAATGGATGGATTTTTGCGATGATGGGAAAAATATTATAACTTGACTTTTTTTGTATAATAAATACAGGTTGTAGTCGATTTGTATGACATACACATGTCTGTTTTTGGATTAAACGATGGTTTTGTTTTCGGTATTAACCAATATTTTTGTGGCCATGTCCATTGCATGGAGTGCCTAGAAAAAATTCTGCAATTTGTCGGAATCAGCTTTTCTGGTGGTAATACCGAGCTGATACATATCCAAGAAGTACTAAATTTAATAAAAAATGAGTAGGAGTATCTAAATTTGATGTTATTATGAACGCACAAATTGACATGGATATTTGATCCTTTATGCTGCCAGAGCCATGAGTAATCATGCTGTGCAACATGATTGTATTTTTTCGGAATGAATAAATAGAAAAACTTTATTTAAACTCTATAAAATTCTTTCTTCATAAATGTAAATAAAGTATTACTTTCATTTTATTAAATATTAACATAAACGTTTTATTCAATTAATATATTGTTTTATTATAAAAAAGAACATTTATAATTCTTTGGATTAACTCTGCTATCGAGCGTTTCATCGGATGATTCAAAATGTTTTCATATGGAAATCTTAAACTAATCAAACATTCTGTTTTTGTATCATTTCGAATTTTTAACTTTTTGTCTCGTTTGATTATTCTTAATTTGAAATTTTCATTTGCGGCATAATTTTAAGATGAGAATAGATTAAATACTATGTTTATTCCTAATTTATTCCTGTTAACATTTTTTGTTAAATAAAACGAATATATATAAGAAAGATCTTATTTGGTA
>LDMZ01027512.1:0-14299 GCA_001455285.1 Sphaeromyxa zaharoni | reverse complement strand
GACTGGTATTCTTATGAACAATAATATGAAAGATTTTCCGGTTGGTGATATTAAATGGAATCGGAAAAAGTTCAACTCCCGAAGAAAAAAAAATATCCGATCAGCACCTCCATCTTCAATGTCACCTACAATCGTATTGGATTCCTCAAGATCTGTGAGGATGGTGTCGGGTGCATCAGGGGGACATAAGATCATTACTACTCTCTCTCAATTGCTATTAAACATTTTCTGGTTTGGCATGAACCTGGATGAAGCGATAATTCATTGGAGACTCCATCATAAGTTGCACCCAAACAAGTTTTAAATAGTGTTAAAATTATCCATTTGTTTAGAATTGAATATGAACTTCAATATCCTGTTCCAAATGATATAAAAATAGGGTTAAAGAAAAAGGGGCACACGTTTAAACCACTCAAACGATGTGGTTATAGCGCTGCTCATACTGTTGCAGTTAAAAGGTTGTACAACTATTACAGAAACTCGCAAAAAATTTTGGCAATGGTTGATGACAGAAAAAGTGGTGATGACGCCGGATACTGAGGTTATGTACAGAACAAGTCTATCAATAAAAGATATACTATCTAATTATTAACATAAATTTATTTATTTTTCGGCTTAAATTCTAGTTTACCATTTCTAATTTCCTAATCAAATCATATTTTGGACGAAAGTTATACCTCCTGCTTATCATCGGACATTTTACTGACTTGATCAAATATTTTTATATGAGTGAGAAGGTCATCAATTTCCTCTTTTAACTCTTCAATTTTTTTATTGCTATCCTTTTTCAGCAAAAGTCTTTTGGAGACTTCTTCGTCGATACGGGCATTTAATTCTTTGTTATTCTTCACGAGGGAAATATTTAAAAGCTTTTCTTCTTGTAAATCTTTCTGAAGTAGGCTTATTCGTTCTGATAGTTGAAAATTCTTTTGTTGTAATGACTTAGTTCTTTTTTCAATGGAAGTGTCGAGCTTTTTACTTTTTTCAAAAGTGCTCTTAAGCTTTTCAATCTAATATTTTGTAATGAAATAGAAATTAAAAACTTCGACCCTATTTTGTTCCTGAATATCATATATTTTCTTTTCATAATATTCTTTTTGTGACTGTATTTGTTGACTCAACAAATGAGTGTACTAAATGGTAATAGCAGAAACGCTACAATTACTTCGAGTGTAATGCTTTCTAGTTTATCATTTTCGATCTAATTATTTTAAGAAATATATCAAATAAACAACGTCTGCAGCGGAACTCCATTCCACTGGTTTTCCGTCAGAAGTTTCAATAATCCTATGCGCATATTTATCTTAAAAAATTAAAGAAAATAAAAACATTAACCAGCGGCATAATCCCAGACATTTGTTTCTCCTATCTTGAGGGCGAAAGTGTGAGAGGTCTCTACAAAATGTCTAAAAAAGTAACGTTATATAAGTTAGAGTACTTGTAAGCATGTTGATTTTCATATCTTCCGCATGCAACGTTCCCACAAATCAAGCAGAGCCAAAGATTCTAAATTTGACAACATATTTACGAAACGATTGAAACTTCACATGAATCACAACTATTGCATCGTAATTTTACATCTGAAGGAGGAGACTGATAATACCTACATATTGAACACCTTGAAAGTGTATTTTTTGGGACAATTATTAAAACTTGTTATCCTTCATGTTAGTAATACAAGATGTATGGGTAGAATGGTTACACAGAAAGGTCAGCACACCATGGGAAGAATCATCCTAAAAACATTAGAAGCTGTTGAGAATTTAAAACTATTTTTTCTAAACATATAGGGCATGCTGGCAATTCTGTTCCAAGGTCTTTACAGAAGAAATCTTTCTATGAATAACAATTAATCAATGACGTTTTAACATTAGAGGTTTTATTTTGAACAAGTTTTTCCACGTAAGCAAGATTGCAGATCTTAAAAAAGTAACAAAAATATAGCAAAACATTTTACATAATCTTCAAAAGTAGAAAATCGAGTGCCATTATAAGTTTTATAAAATTCAATACACTTTTCCTAAGTAATATTAAAAATTTGTAAAAGAAAATACTGTTGATCTAAACTTGAGTAATGCTAGATAGAGATTTTTAGAATCTTGACTAATTACTCTAATGTTTGATATATGATCCCTTAAAAATTTAATATAAAAAGATTTCTTAAAAACAAAACAACAAATGTAAAATTAGTTTGCCCAACTTAATAAATAATAAAAATAGAAAATTCATAAAAAAAATGATATTCCACACGTAAATATTCAAAAGTTGATATATATATATATATATGTATGTTACAGGCAATCCGTCAAATCTGGCAATGTTCAAAATGCCTGTAACATATATAAATGAACCTTTTTCATACTAATTAATTAAACCAATATACAATGAAAATTAGATAGTATATTTGAAAGAACCTAGTAATAGTCGAAACTATTAGTCCTAATAAATAATTGATTCGATTAAAAAATATGTTATTTCACAAGCAGTTTTCATTACATTTCCCTTATTAATTTTGAGTAAGACAAAGATAAAGTTTTTTTGATTGAATGATAAACTAAGTGCTAATCTCAGTTGTAATATAATAAAAGAAAATGTGAACAAATTAAGTATATGTAACTAAATATTTTGCTATTCTAATGTGATTACAGGTAACTTCATTTTTAATGACTTTTTATAGTACAATTGGATTATATATGAAAAATATAGTGAAAAAGGTATTAAATTAAATAACTGGATAAGTCTATGCATTTGGAAGAAGGTTGTTTTAAGTTCCTATTTCAAAATCAACAAATAATATAACTACAGTCAGAATAAACAACAAAAACCAAAAATATTTGTGTATCATTATTACAGTTTTCAGAGTTTTCTCTTCAAAACCCGTTCAGAATGAATAACGGACCAATATTTTGGATTATTTTAGTTGAAGTAACACGTCCGAAAATTTGATGCAATATGTAGATGTAATAATTTTGATAACAAATATAAGGCATGTAAAACCAATGATAAGATCAAAATGGTTAAATTAGAGTGAAGAGCTATTTGTATGGTGATCAAGCTTTTAACATATATAGATAGAATCAAAAAAATGATTTTTACGACTATTATTATAAGAATTAAGTAATTCCATCGAAATTAATATGCCGGAAAGACTTACAACTGGATAATATCTTGCAGCGATCGAATAAATCGCAGCATAACATAACACTAAAATTATCAAATATCAAGTATTATTTTCCATTTACTTTCGATCCAAAATTTTAATGAAGTTCTAAACTTACTCCAAAGGTATCTTTATTGGATGTTTCAAATCATGATTAAATAAGCAAAGTACTCGACATGATGCAAAGAGCTGTTATCAATGAAACGATACCAAATTTATTTGAAAACTAGATACCTGTTCATCACTACATATGTGTATTATTTTGACAATTATTAGCACAATAAATAATAATTTAATTTAAGAATTTAAAAGATAATTTTAAAATTATGTTTAAAGATGCACAAATTGCAAAATTACTATTTTTTGTATATATATTTATTCAAAGAAGTCTATTAATAAGAGAAAACCTATATGGTTAAGCCTAGGATCATATATATATATATATAGTCAGTTAGATTAAAGAAGGCTGAATTAGAGAGAGATAATACAATCGCACTAATTTTCAGTACTGAACGCACCTCTCCTTCCTTATTACGAATTTATACTACTACGAAAAATAATGATTATTTTGCTCTCCCCTATACAAAAATTTAAATACTCTTCTAAGTGGAAATAAAACTTAATTAACTTTCAATCACTTAGGAGGATTCCCAGTTTACCTCTAATTCAGAATTTAAAAACTATAAACAAAAACATGTTTAAAAATTTATTAGAGTTATAATTTCAGATCGTTGGACGTAGGTTGAACTGAAAAGATAAAAAAATGGCAGTGGTCAACAAACGTTCTGTGAAACCTCAAGCAATGCAGTTTTGTGTCAGCTATTTGTATTGAGCATTTTATATTTAATAATCTTTTTAGCATTGGGATTAAACTTCAATAATTCAGTTACGTTGCTCTGGAAATGTTTTTTTTTAATTATTCTAAATAAACGTTACTCCAATAGATATTTAATGTCCCAAACATTTTAAAAATAAATAGTTAATTAATCTCGTTAAGCACAACTATGGCTATTAAAAAAGAATTCGCAGTATATTTTTACTTATTTTATCGCAGCCATAATACACAAAAGATTAAAAATATTATATTAATACCATACGTTAAACGTAATCTCCTCATATATTTACAGGAATTAATAAAGGTCCTAAAAAATCTAAATATATTTGAACAAGTTACACCACAATATATATTCAATCACTCCCAAATAAAAGACATTATTATAAGAGATAACAATATACACTAAGCAATAACAAAATTTCTACAACAATAAATATATAAATAAAAAAACACAAGAAAAACAAATATAAACATCAAAACTCAGCAATTTTTGATCGATCAATATCAGCAATGAATAATTTTTTACTGCAATTAACAGTAATTGAGTAGCTTAAAAATATTATTTAAATATCAATATAAAAATTTTCATGAAGTAATAATTATTATCCGAATAATTAGAAATATTTATAAAGTGTAAATTTTTAAATGAGGTATGTAATTTTTTCCATAGACATGACTAATTGAATTACTAAGCATTTTTAGCATCATAGAAGGGGGCGCTTATTCAAAAAAATTTTGATGTTAATAACGGCACTAAATAAGTGCTTTTATACAATTAACTATTTTCTATTTACAAATTGGTAGTAAAAATAAAAAATTTATCAACATCACATAAAAATTAAGGGAAAGATCTAAAGTGATCAAATTTAAAAAAAAGATTATTTTTCCTTTTTACGCGAACGCTTAGCAATAAAAATATTTTTTCTACAGTCATGGAAGTGAAATCCTAGAAAGCTAGTAGTGGCACCATAAGAGTATTTGAATTCATAGAAAAATATATATATAATGAATGTAAACCGCGATGGACCAAAGGTAGACTATATGGCATGTAGTCAGGTTCGTGGATTTAAAACCTGATCCAAACGCTCTCAAAGTTAGTAATAATATGAAATTGCAATAAAAAAGTTAGGGGAAGATAGTTTTGATTGTATTTTTGAAATTGTAAAATATGCCCTTCCTGTAGTTAGTTGAATTCAATACAGTCAGTAAATAGCATATGTATAAAAATCTCTTGATATCGTAAATCCTTGATACAAAAATTGATTAATTGTCTCTAAGCAAAAGCCTATGCAAAATTATTGCATATATATAACTTTAGTTAATTTACTTAAGAAATTAGTTCTTGCTGGTTGTTATGTATTCACTTTTTTGGTTGCATGAAAAACTAATGAAAAAATCATTAGTATCACATTAATTCAGACAAATATGTTACATTTGTAGGTATCCGCTAAACAGTCTAACTTAATTCGTAATTTTAAAAAAATTCTCTGATAAATAGAACCGGTGCCACGATTCGAGTAACTTACCAGTACGGGGTACAAAAATTAACAACATCAATACAATTAAATTCGCTTGGAATGAACAGCATACACAACAAATTAGAGCTGGCCGGGTAATCGGTTTTACTAAAAAGGTTTTACAAATTTTCTGATTTTGGCACTTTCTGTATAAATGAACGATACCCGTGGTAGTTTCGACACTAGGATTTCCACATATAAATGGAAGAGCTAATAAATGAAGGAAAATCAAGTAAAGTCTTACATTCAACTTGAGTTATATCAATCTGATCGTAACTCCTGCAATCGACGAAAGAACCATCCTTATTAGTCATGTTTTTTGAATCCTTCTAGAAGCGATGAATCACGGCAGAGACATGTAACTTTCTTAGTTTCTAAATATTCTACGCTCTTAAGATATTCTTCCGTGTCCCTAACTTCCAAAATAACGCTGATAACCTCTGAAGGAGAATTGGACATGTTCTAAATACGTTTTGTTTTGTATAACAATAATATCGAACATTACCGAATTTGACAGCTTCGTTTACAAATCGGGTTTTCGCATCTATATTGTTACAGCATTCTTTTCCATTCCTATTTTGTACGGAATCCTCACTGTCTTGTATAGTGGTTAACTTTTTAAATTTGTTTTAGAATCTAAAAATCGTTGGGCTGGCTAGCGGTTTGTGTTCGAATCTCACCTTGAATTTTTATAAATGTTGGCATATTTTAAACGAATGATACTTATATCGCATTGTTTAAAAAAGATTATGCCTTTTTTTCATAATCTTTAACCGATTGATAACAATCGAGATATGCTGTCAAGTTTTACATATACATTGAATGATATCCCATTAAATTAGTTCAAATCTTGGATTTTTTTCTCCAAAACAGATATTATGCATATTTTTCGATATGAAAGGAAAACTATGATAAGTGTATTGTTACTACACATTTGATTTTCGTCAGAGTTTAAAGTAGTGGTTGCGGTAAAATATACTAGATTATATGGCTTCGACGTTCCATGCTTATGTAATTAATTGGAATTATATTTAAGTTCTTATAGTTATATTGAGATTTGAACCTTTTTTCAATTACATTGAATACGCTTAGCCTTTGTACAATTTATAACATATTTTGATTTAAATTGATATTCTTTTCCATTTTAATCACCTAAAAGACCTTATTTAATCGAACAGGAAAAATCGAAAGCTCACAAAGTTAACTCTGGTTATGTAAAAAAAACCGTTTATGTAATCGTGAAAATGCAATATCCACGCCAAGACACCTATTACAGATTATTGAGAGCTTTATTTAGTATTTTTTATTCTTCAAATTTTGTAAATTCCACGAAACATTAAATTTTATAGCTGAGAATAATAAATGTTATTCATATTAAAATTAGATAAATCAATTTGTCTTCATTTTATATTGTGGTGTTTGGCAAAAGAAGATTTATTAATAATCTTAGCACATAAATGCTTTTAATAGGTCGAGTAGGATCCTTTCTAAAGATCCAATGCCCTGGGGACTCCAAGCACTCACTTATAACAAAAGACTGCCTATGCATCAAAAATATATCTCTAAAAATTAATTGCTACTTAAATCGTCTTTAGTATCCATAGAATGAATGAAGTCGTCAGTTTCATTCATTTGGCTTCGTTTATCATTCATTGTTTTTAGTGAATGAATAATTAAGTTGTTATCACACGATAATATGATTATTTTAAATGTAACACTAAACTGTTTTCGAGAATTTAGGAATTGTTAACTTTCTTCATTCGGAATTTTAGATTCAAATTGTGAATATGCACATATCGAAAACTTACCTGGAACCCTGACCGTCGGCTGTCGACATCCACAGCACATGTCATCCATGATTAACGTATAATTGCTATATGAAAAGTTAAGAATCTGCTTTGAAATAAAACTACTTTCGATTACAGGAAATCTCAATTACAAAAAAATCGATAGTTTCAATTTTTCTTTATAATCCAAGTTTCACCCAAATCATACTTTACCTAGTAAAATTATCACAAACTTCATTTGGAAATACAGTGTGTTCTCAAATGCAGGCCACTAAAATAAAAAGCTGCAGCATGGTTATAACGAAATGAGGAGATAAAATCCTTAATAATGGAGACATGGATAATTTTCAATACCATCCGAGGCGATCGATTTATTTATTCTATTACGTTAGCAGAAAAAGTCTTCGTTTTTGCAGTGTCGATATAATATTCAGTACACAATTTTCGTCCTCTTTATCTCATTATTTTAAAGGATCCGATGCAAATGGTTGTGCTCATTTCTTTAACTTTCATCATCTACTAGAGCCAAAGCTCTAAAATAAAAATAATTAATAAAAACAAGATTTCCTGCCGGAAAAACATCAATATAATTACTCATTTTAGAAGCAATAATATTCAAGGGGAATGAAATAAATCGTTTAATAAATTCCATATTAGTCCAAAAGTGTCAAATCGTCGCTTTAAATATTGAAGTCAATTGGTTACGACAATATAATCTGAATCTAGATCGATTGATAATAAGTTACGACCATGAGAAAATTCATAGGCAGAAATAAGAAGAACAATACGAAGAATTGAGAGCCTTCCAATCCGAATCAAGAGCCGAACATCGGGCGCGAAATTCCACATGTTCTGTATTAATTGTGTTATAGACACTATTAATTAACTTTTGTTATATACTGTAATTTTTGTACTTTCTTGTAATTTGTGCATAAATTTTATGTTATATCTCAATCTAGGTTAAGTGCTCTCCAGGGTATGACATGATATTAAAAATCATTCCTTGAATTTAAATAATTCTAGGCCTTGATTCTCATCTTGGCCACTGTTAAAAATTGATCTCATTAAATTTAAATATCTTTAAGATCCATTTTGTTGATGAAACTATGGTTTATTTGACTTGATTTTTTACGATGATAAAGGAGAGAATATAAGACAAAAATGTTTAATATTCTGAACATGAATATAATCCGAAGCTGATATTACTGAAAACTGATACGATAATAGCATAAACAAAAGTTACGTAGTCAGTATAATTGTTTCAGATTAATAATACTTTTCTATATTTAGCAAATTACACGATCAAAAATACTTATTTTTATCATATATTGAAAATTTTCAAAGAAACAGAATATCTGGGTCGCTTATTCTGCCTTGTTTTCTTATTTGGTCTTACCGGCATTTGAATTACATTTGTAGAAATTTAACTTCTTCCAGGGATTCCCCAAATTTGGAATTTCTCTGCAATAACGTTTAATATTTTTATGATGCTATCAAAAATCTACTTTAGAAAAACTCATCAAAGTTGAATAAATAAATAGAACTATGTATTTTGATTTATTGTGAATTTTATCGGAAAGATAATTGAAAGCATTAAATATCAGCAATATTTTAATGCAAAAATGAAATTTACTTTTTTTATTTTTATACTACTGATAGTTTGATAAATTAAATCTTTTTATCTTTCTGAAAGAGTAAGCAATTTATTAGTTTGAATGATCCAAGACTGATAGAACAAAAAACATCAGCTTAGTATCCATAATAATCATAAAACATGCAGAGCCCCTCTGGATGTTTACAATTAGTATAAACATAAAATCTTTTTTCACAATATCTGATATCGGAATTTTATCAAGGAAATAAATCGTTCAAATAAATCCTTCGAAAAGTTTAAAAACCATAACTACAAATTAAAGATCGAATAATTGTACATTTAAAAAATAGCCAAGCAGCAGGTGTAGATTATACATTACGCATACCTCTAAACGCATGCTCTAAAGATTATAATTAAATACCTTGAATCTATAAATCAGTGGTTTTCAACCTTTTCCAGGCTATCGCCCCCAAAGCTATTTTTGACTTAAGTTAATTAATAATCATCCCCTCCCCCACCCCCAAAATTTTATTTTCGCCCCCGGTTGAGAATCACTGCTACAAATAATCAACATCAAGCCCCGTTATAATCCATTTTATCAGATATATAACTTTCTAATATTTCAATCAATTTTAACAGAACAGCTTAATCGATTTGGGGCTATAGCGTTTAAAACATTTAAAAAGGGTTCACATTGGTTTAAATAATTTGTAAAATGATCTATGTCAATTCATGTTAAATCGTTTATTTAGACTGTAAGTTGTCTTCAATGGAAAATTCAAGTATAAAAAATATTTTTCAATGAAAAGAAAAAAAATTATATTTTATTACTCGAATCCCCTTCCTCAATAATTAATATATTTAAAGCTTTTAAATCTGAAAATATATTGGCAGTAAATTATTAAATAAATATTAATTTATAATTATGAAATTTATTTAAACTAAATATTGCTTGTATATAAGGGTATTTAATCTTGATACACAAAAGGTAAATCACTCCCAAAAATTAATTCCAGGATTAATCTTTCTAAGTTAGATTCAAGGTCTAAACATTTTAATAAAATAAAAAATCAAGTTCATCAAGAAAATATACATTTACTTTATTTTTCCGTCAAGTAAATATGATTTTTTGGCTTATAATAAAAATATTGATAATGTAATCCATCAGGGAAATTTAAAAATTACATCTCCATGGAATTTATATTTAGGCGGATCACATTAGGGAATATACACAACAGTCCCAATTCATTTGCGTAAAATATTTTAACGGAAGAAGAAATTATGAAAGAATATAATTTTTTTTCATAAGTAATAAAAAATTTTCTGAAAATCTTATTTAGTCAGCCTTTTGATTTAATATTTTTGTATTGCTGACAGCATTTTTAGATGAAAAAACTTCAAGTGGTCAAAAAATTTTTATCAGGTTATTAAAATTTTTTGAGTTATTTTGACCATCAGAATTATTCATTTAATAAATATATATATGATTTTGGATCAAGTTTTTATTTCATTTATCTTTTTCCTGATCATAACGAATATTTAGATGATTATAAAATTAATGGAAAATACGGTATGCCGGATTTAATTTAAATCTAAATGAAATATTACAAATAAAAAAAATTAGATTTATTAGTTCAAACCTTGTCACAGCTACCGGACATCGAATTTGGTATATTTTACATTACTATCACAAATTACTCAAATACATGTGTCAATAGGATGTGTCTGGTTAGATATTGTGGAAAATATTTCAGGTGAAAGTATATTCTCTAAGCTGAAAATACATCATGGAGATTATTCAAATATTCTGAGAGTTTGTAGTCAAGGTCATTACCAAATTTATTATTTTCAAAATAATTTTTAGCAGATAAAACTCAAGAACAAATAAGCTTTAAAGACAACTGGTTAGCCCAAATCGAGAATACAAGCAATTTTTTTAAACTATTCATGATTTGAAACAGATACAAGAGAAAAAAGCTTATCTGATTTCTTAAATAAGCTTTCAAGTACATAATCAATCATAAACCATCTTGAAAAATGCAATCTTTTAAAACTAACCATAAATTATTCATTTTATAAGTGATAAATTATTACTTTAGCGACAATAATTGCAAGTTCATTCAAAGGTATAATAATTTTATTGGTTAATATTTCCATTATATGCCAAAATTTAACTTAACTATTTGTAGAATTTTCACCACAAGCTGTTTTTTCTGGTAGAAATTTCTTCAAAATTATAAATTCTATAGAATGCTTTGAATTTGATGATTGCGACGTAGATTAGGTAATTTATTATACCAAATCTTCTAGAAGACATACAAACTAAAATATACTTCTGATGAACTGAATTATATATCAAATAGATGCACAGATGGTAGTTAAAATATATTAAATATATTTTTAGAATTTCACTCAGAAGCTATCGTAATATCACTCTATACCTATTTATTGAATATTAAGGAGTTTTCAATACTTGAATGTTAAGATATATTTATTATTTTTTTAGTAAATAGTTTGGGGAGTAATATTCAATGCTGATGTATCCGGTAATAATAAATAACTTAACATATATGAAAAATATTTCAGTTTTCTGTTGAATCTCCTCTTGATTAAAATCCATTTAATTTATAATGTCTATAATAACTTTATTTTAGATTTTACAGGCCTCATCGAACATTATGTGACAGCGAATCCGTTGAAAATTTCTTGAAACATTTTTAGAATTATAATTTATGTCACAATGCATATAACATTTACGATGAAAAGATTATATTTTTTCTACATACTTGAACTATATATTGATATAAATCAGGTTTAAAGTGGCTGTGTTTGGGAATTCCTGGATCGAATAAATAAAAGCATATCTATTTATTTTTAATAAATATATATTACAAAATATATCACTACTTCATTTGCAAAAAATATGCCGATAAATTCTGGTTAGATTGATCGATTATAGGAAGTAACAATATACTCGCAAGGCCCATTTCAGATATATACTGTTTATTGCTTTATTAAAACTTTTTATAGCCACGACCATGTGTCGGTGAACATGAGTACCTTCCACCGGTTGCACGACTCTCATCGAAAACCAGCTATTATCGAAGATCATTCTTGCATAACAAATACCAAAAAAATATGAATAACTTACCTTTTCGAAATATACATGACCAAGTTGATTTTATAAAAGTTAGTCGAAGAATTAGTCATTTCTGGTCCAGTACTAATGATTACGCAGAAACAGTGTGGTATATTCCGTAAATAAATAGGATAAACAATACTTGTAGCAATAAGTTGTGTTATACCGTTTACTGAAAACCACATTTAAAAGGTCCAAAAGTTAATGGTAGATTTTAATATGTTTGAAACTCTAATTTACCCCAAACACTGCAAGATGTGTAACTTGATTGTCAATTTTACAATTTTTTTTTCAAAAATCGTAGAAATGGAGCACAGAAAAATTCGGTCACATGCAATTTGCTTAATACTTCGATTATCATTCAATAAGGTAAAAACTTAAAAGCATAAATTAGCCGTTAGTCAATGAAACTGAATCTCTTGGATTTTTGCTTATTTTACCATATCCACCCTTCGACTCCAATGTGTGAAATTTACGAGGCGATAAGAGATATTATATGGAATCTCTCATCTAAAACTTCTAAGTTTTTATATTTTTGATGTTTTTTCCTGAATCCATGTGCACGAATAAATGACACAAAAGGGCTTAAATATGATCACCTACAAACATGCGTGCAAGTTATGATACGATTATTTCGTTTCAGAAGAATTGAAAATATCCGCTATTTTCAAACCTTATCACAAGTTTGAAGTTTTTATCTTTCTAAAGTCGAAAGGATGATAATAATCCAATAAATAAGTGCCGAAAATACTTAATGGATCATTCCGAACATCAGTGTCAGAAGATATCTTCCCAGGAAGAGTTCTTCGCGCCAGATTCAATACAATCCGACCTTCCTCTCTACGATTTTAACAAACTGAACAAAGAAAAAGCTTCGGAAATACTTTTCGATCAGGCCAATCTCGACCTTAGTACCGTCCCCAAAAACGAGGTTCAGAGAGCGAAGATAAAGGTTTTCCATCGGATAGCTGCATATGGTCGGGGTGACTTTCACTCAATGATGCGAATCGAGTTGCTCGCCCGTTGGGCCGAAGGACAGCAGATCAAGGACGGCCTCCGTCCTGAGGAGGCATCAAACCACAAGTACTTTGAGATCGAGGATATTGAAGATTTCGATTGGAAGTTCAGGCCAGTCGAAAAGCTTACCCTGGATGAGGCATTTAAAAATGGAAAGAATTATCCTATACTCGAGTTTCCGGTGCTTAAGTACGCACTAACAGAGAAGGGGGTGCCACCACTGCGTATGCCCCAAAATTTCTGGCACACGTACGAGAGAAACATTTCATTTCGATATGAGATGAACAGACAGAAGTCACTGAGAAACCGTGGTCGACCTAATTATACAGTGGAGTTCAAGAAGCTAACGGTGGAATGCCTGTTTGAGCTATTTCAAAGGCATAGAGACACGAACTTTGATAATCTCCGGGAAGTGTTCAAAGAAAATGCTATCGATGACCTCTATGGGGAGAATTCATCTGATATGATTAAAAGCCTGATCTTTTCTTACAAAGCTCTGTTCAAATCGGGCAAAAATACGTTAGAAGAGATATCCAAATTTGATAAGCGATGTGTTTCAAATCTTGAAGTATTTGTTAATAAAAAACTTGGATTCCTTACCCATTATTTTGTTGAAGAACCAGAACATGCCACTGCATGGAAAATTCTTCATGGTAAAGATTTTTCTTCATCACGCAGCGTCGATAGTGCTCTACCCAAGTATCTTTTAGATGAGGCAAAAGCTATGGATGAAGAAATGAACGAAACTGGTAAGAATGGATCCGTTGATTCATTTTCCTCTAACGAATTTGCCTTATTTTTATGGTCCATTAATAGTTTTTCTTGTTATTTTACCTTTTTTACTTTTAGTATTTTTAATGATCCAGAAATTATCAGAATTTTTTTTACTTTACTGAATAAGCAACATTAATGTTTCTCTTTGTGCCAAAAAATAAGGAATACATCCTTCTATACGGTAACGTTATTTTAGTGAAATAACTGATTTTTTAATCATCTCTTAACAGGAATTTCTTGTTTAAAGTACATTTCCTCACTTATTTTAAATTTTTTGATCGTTTAAAATATATAGACGTACAAATTCTTCTATACCCGGAATAATTATAATATACCAACATTATAAGTAGTTGTGGTATATACCCGTGAAACTAGTTTGTAAGCTAAGGTTTATTGTTATGTGAACGAAGGCTGAATCAGGTAGCGTAGCCCTAGTACAAGGGTAGGTAATGGGGGTTGTTTTAGTGGGTGAAAAC
>LDMZ01027474.1:0-12499 GCA_001455285.1 Sphaeromyxa zaharoni | reverse complement strand
TCATGTATTTTTTGGTTTCCACATAGTTCTTTCTAATCAATTGAATTGTGTAATAATAAAAATATTACGAACCTTTGCTATATTGTATATAAACCTTCCAGCAACTTTTATGTAAACTAAATTGTATTTGAATTAAATCAAAATACTTTTTATCGAAAAAATATACTCATTGCATACATTTACCGATTTTTTTTCATACAAATTTTTAGGCTAATTTATTAGCTGTTCAAAAAATTATTTAAACGGTTTAATCTTGCGTGGTTCGGTTGTGTGATTCCGTTAAAATATACTATGGTTCGGTTTTTAAGTCATTAATAATTTTTTCTTAATATACTTTAAAAATAAATTTTTTTAAGTTTCTGATTATAAAAAAAAATTTTAAACATTTTTTTGATCAAAATTTAGATGGGAAAAAGGAATACTTTAGCGACGAATTCATGAATGGTAACAAAACATATTTAGATATGGACTATATTTCATTTGAATAATAAAATTTTTAAATTTGTTTTGATTCTTAAACCAGATTAATTATAATTTTCTTGACGCAATTTTTTTCAATTGGTAACGATCACGAGTAACATTCGTTTTATTGTTTTTAGCTCCTTTCCAAAAATATATCTATTATTTTTACACGAATTTATTTTAATTAAGAGTTTGATTTATAATTTTACGCACAATGACTTATATATGCAATAATATCTAGATAAAAATTAGTGAAAATCTAAAAATATTCAAGCTATTTTAAAATTCTTTAAATTTTTTCATTAAATGCATACGAAGCATTATAAAATTATATAAATTCTTAAGTAAGGTTACTTTAAAATATAATTAAAATTTTAACAAAATGTTATAATCATTTTCAAAAAAAATATACGGTATATTCTCCGAATTACATAATAAAAAGGTTTATTTAAAAAATATGCTGCAATAATGTAAGATTATTTTTTTATTTTTACATGGAAACATCACTAATATATACAAGTTTCGCTTAACTACATGTGCATTGAATTAAAATTTTCGATTAGCATCTTTATAATAAGATCTCCTAAGTTTTTTTTAAAATTATTGAAAAAAGTTCTTTCATTAAATATGGTTTATTTTTAAAATATCGATACTTTATTTTATCAAAATAATAGAAATTATTAAACTTGAATATCAAATTCATTAAATATTTCACTCATTTTTGTATTAAAATTAATTTACGATATTATTATTTACTTATTTCGAGGCAAAACCTGAAAATATTTCGATCATTAATTAATGTAATTTTTTTTAAATCGCTAAAAAATTTAAAATGAAATACTTTTAAAAATGTTCTAGGATATTACAATATTAACATCTATTGAATTGACTCTGTTGACTAAATTTTTAAATAAAATTAAATAAATTTATCGTGTTTTTAATAATTATTGTCATGATGCATCTAAATTCTTGCATACTTTCCACATACAAATCGAAAGATCATTTGTGGCAGGGTTACTCGCTATTAGAATTTTTCTTATAGAAATAATATTTTGTAAATTTTATGATTTTGCAAGGGATAAAAATTTATTTATAGTTATAGAAATTCATATTTAATTTTATTATATATATTTTTTTTTGAAAAAAATAGTTAAAAAAGTTATTTATCGAACTAGTATCCGCTTCGATTTTATTAACCATAAAGATTTTATGATTTTTTATCACTGCGTGCATACCTTTAACATATCTTTTCATTTTAGAGATTTGTAAATCATAAACCATAAAATTTATATTTTTAGTCTCATTCGAACTATTTTTTCGATGAAACAGATCAGCTTCGGTTTGCGTTTCTCTCATTAACTCTATCAATTTATTCATCACAAATTTATTATTTTATCTCTATAACCAGAGCTCTCTTGAATGTAAAATAAAAAAATGTAAATATTTCTTTGCGTGTCAAACGTATTGAAAATTTTTATTGAATTTCAAGCAAGGAATTGAATAATTTTTTACGTGGAGACGTTTTGTCATAAAAATCATATTTTAAAAACCGTAACTTTCTTTTTTTATGAACTTTTTTCAATTCTGCGATCTCTTTTCTCTTTAACGTGATGGGTATAGAACTTTTTTGAATATGCTATTAATAAAAAAAAGCGAAAATATTATTCATTATTTGGAGTTCCACGTTGTTTATTGTATCCTAATCTTGTATTGTTTCCCAGAATCAATAATTTTTGTTCTATTTTAATTCCAAAAAAAATATTTAATATTTATTATTTATTTTATTTCATAGACAAATGATATGAAATACCTTTGCTTGAAATCTGTAAAATATTTTAAATTTTGGAAACATAGGTCTCTGAATTGGATATTTACGGTTTCATAAAAAAAATAATTTTTAAAAATACAAGTTTTCATCAAGTAAAAATGCTTATTTACATTTCAAAATGTGTAAAAGATATTGCTCTCAATTAATATAATGTTGATATAAACATTCAAGAAGTTCGGTTTTTTAATTTAAATATTAATGGAAAGAATAATAACAATTAGTTTAGTTTTTTATAACAGAAAATATTTGATCAAACTGGAAGGATTTCTAAAATAAATATATATAATAAAAGTATATATTATTAAAAATTCTGAATTTTATATAATTTTTTTATTTTAAGAATTTAAAACAAAATTAAATATTTATTTAAAATACAAATCATGCTATGTTTTTTAGAGAATTGTTTTGCTTGTTGAATGACAACAGCAAAAATGTATTTTCTCATTTTTAACAACATAAAAAAGCTTTTAATTTGAACGTAATTTCAAAAAGAACTAATTTCTTTATTCAGTTTACTCTTCCAAATATTTTTTTTTAATAAGTAAATTTTTGAGAGTTTACTTTTGACAAATGATACATTTTTTCAATTAGTGCAAGCAGAATTAAATTTAATAGCTTGTATTGATGCTAATCTTACCAATTTGTCGGATGTTGACATGCAGAGTATGACTTGCTAAATTTTTAAGTTTTTATATAGGTCAAATTATTGAAATCCTAGAAGCAATATTTAATCCAAAATGTTTGCAAGGTTCTATAACGCAAAGCAAAGCTATAACATATAGAACGTCTAAAAAAAAGTTCGGAAAGCTCAGAAAAAATGAAATTTGTGTTAAAAATGATCATGAATCTATTCGGTATTAGTTTTTAGGAAATTATTTATATTCTAGAAAATCAAACAGAAACTCTTTCGATTATACAAAGTAAATAAATTTGATTATTAAACATTTTAAGAGTTTGAAGAATTGCTAAATAAAACAGGTACCTTTTCTTTTAATTTTTATTTTGTAAAATAAACTTTTCTTTCACATTACAAATATTTCATATAGATTATAACATGAATAATTGCCTTTAGATGCTAGTCGTCTTGAGTTTGTTACAAAAATTCATAAAGAAGGTCAAATAAACATTTTTTTTTATTTTTTAGTTTGTCAATACTGGGGACAATCGTTCGATGATTTGATGACTATATTTAGATATATGTTTAATAGTAAGAAATATTAACGTGTCCAATTAATCTTATATCATAGATGTTACAATCAATATGACTGAATGCAATGGTTAAAATTAAAATGAAAATAATTTTTTATAGGAACCTTTTTTTGGTCATCAATACAGAAAAAGAAAACAGATATTGAACTCATAAAAATGATGAGTTCAAAAGGTTGTACCTTATTTTAATATTTAAAAGTAAAGTGATGCCAACAGAATACGTAGAAGCCTTCATTAAACAATTGAAAAGTAATAGCGTATAATAGTTCAGCTTTTTCTTAATATATTTTAAAAATATGTTAATAAAAGAAAATGAATTTATATTTCACTATACCTATACATATATTTGATAAATTACAAGAACAGAAAAATGTTAAATAATTTTCTCTATCTATTTTTCCACCGTTTAATTGTGTTTGTTTACCGTTTTGAAATTATTTAATTTCATTTTATACGAAAATCATGTTACAGTAACTTCAATAAATTTTGAATGCTATTTTTAAACAATTTCAACTTAAAATTAAGATATTAATTCAAAAATTTTATTCATACTTAATGTTGCTATCAACTATTGTAACGCTTAATTGCTTTTCTAATATCATAAAAAAGTTATTAAACTTTTGTTAATATTAAGACAAAAATATCATATCCTGATACTATTTTTACGATCAAATAGGTTTCACAGAGGAGGAAAGGCTCACAGTTGTGGAGGTAAAAAATTCGAGTCAAAAAATTTCGAAAATCAAAATTTTTGGAAAAATTTACTTATATGCCAATATGGCATGGAGAAATATTATATGATGTCTTGAATATTTTGATGATATTTTTAGACAGTTACGTGATAGAAAAAAACTATAGTATAATTATTAAAATATATTATAAAGTTTTAAATATTTTATTAAACGTCATGTAATATTTTTCTAACCTTATTAATAGAGCAATTAAAAATATTTTGATATGTAACCAATCGTATCGAAAACAATATTGCGTTATGGTAAAAAAGTTTTGAATACTTTGGTAACAAATTGGAAATACGAGCTAATTTCCGAATCATATCGTATATGAGACAAAGAAATTGCATTAAATTCCATCAAACACAAGACAAATCAATATTATAATGCTTGAATATTAATCATTCATTTGATTTTTCCTGTAAATGTTTTAATGTAGTGAATATAAAAATTAAATGTAACGACTGAGGGGTCTATTCCAATTTAAACTTCTTTTATAAGGATTTAAAATTTATAAGGTTTCAGCCATTTTCATTTTGTTAGTGTTTATTTGAAATATAAATTTTAAACATGAATGCTCGTAAGAATAAAATTTACGCTGATTAGTCTAATAAAGGAATATAAGAGCCGAAAAAAAGCCATCTTAAATTTACGAAAGTTTATATTTTTTTATAATTTAAATGCTGAAAAACAATCTCTTCGTATTCAGAGACCCTTGGAAATATGGCATCAATTAAGATCCTATAGGAATATTCCGGTGTAAGAATCATGATTTATGAACAAACAATTTATTTGTACTAGAACATTATAAAACCATACCTTTCAATGAATAAAGAGAATAATCAAGGCCTGATAATCTGACTATTTAAAATATTTTTACACATCTTTTTAAAACAAGAATAAATAATTAAACATATTTGATAGTTAATAATGATTTTTGGAGGAATTATTTATTCTCATATATCTATATAAATCTTAATCATATTTTTACACACGGTCCACGTCATGAATTTCCAACATTTTTTTATAAACAATATATATACTCTAAATAAATACAAGATTTGGCCTTTTTAAGGAAGTCCACAAAAAAATTTTAAAATGACCTAATATGTTTTGAAAGAATAAACATAAATCCTACGGATAAAAAAAATAGAAACTGCAAATCCATTGTTGTATATATGCATTAAAATTTATTAAATTACATTTTTTGAATTATATTCCAAGAAAATATTTTCTTAATTAAAAAGGAAATTTTTAGTAGAACATTTTACCATAATAATTTTTGTATAAATTAGCTAAAAACAAATTATTTGAAATAAATTTATTGTTCAAAATACCAGTGCTTCAGGTATTTTTGATTAAATTTCAAAGTATTTATTGATTAAAAAGATTCCTTGTGCCTTAATTAGGTTTATACATCTATCAATCAAGAATCATAATCATCATCGCTTCTATGAATTGAAGCAGCTTTTTTAGGGATAAAGACATTACTCTATAGGTTTTAAAATATTTTATAAAATCGTATCCAAAATTCTAAGATATATTTAGAAATTTTTTTAATGTATCGGGAATGAATATTATTAAATTTTTTATCTTGATTGATAATTGCAATTTCTTTAAGGATTTAACAATCAGAGATATATATAAATTAACTTTTCAATTATTTATATAGAATAACATGATAATTTTGTGGAAGTGTATTGATTTATATGTAGAGGACTAAAAACGTGGAACGAAATAAAAATTAAATAAGTTTCATATTTAGATAGAAAAAAATAATTTACAAAAGAAGAATAATGTACCGATATACTTCAAAACGTAATAAAAGATATTATAAAATTTACGGTACTAGATATAATGTGGTCATAATGCAGGATCAACAATCATAATAAACCCGTCTAAAAAACTTATTATTTTTATCTTACTATTATCCGTGATATCAAAATTAAACATAGATCTTGGAACAAAAAATTATATATCGTTACCAAATAAGGCTGAATATTAAGGTTAAAAATTCTTACAATAAATGAAGATTATTATTGAAATATCTGCATATTTAATATAATAATATAAATAAATTATACTATTTTTCTTTTAATGTTTTTCGCAAAAGCCAAAGACAACTTTTGAAAACAACTTGAAACTATCAGATAAAGTTAAATATGATTTAAAGCGAATAAAACATTCCGAGAAATTTTTAAATCTGTGCATAGGATGTATCGATTAATTTTTCAATAATACTAATTGCAAATATCTCCAAGAACATTGAAAAATAACTTTTATAACAACAGAATACTTAACGCTTTTGTAATATTAGCTACATTTGAATGATAGATATATGAACAAATTATATTTAAAAGGATATTACGTATAATTTATGAAAACTATCTAAGAAATTGTGTATATTTTTTTATGTCATAAAAGGCAAAAATTCTTTTGTTTCTTATAAAGTGGTTCAACAAAACCGTGTTATTTTCCAAAAGATTCGATTCACTAACGGATTAAAACGCCTATAATAAAAGGTTACAATTATCAGATATAAAAAACTAAAATACCGGCTATTGATGATAATAAATCAAAATATCGACAGAATATACCAAAAAAAGAAAAAAAATATTACCTTGAAATATAATTTTTTATATGAATGAATTTATTAATATCATTTATTTTTTCTCACTTTTGAATAAGTTGTTGTAAATTCAGATCTTATAATTCGTGAATTAATTTTTGGAAGATTTTTAAATAAAGAATAGATTTATGAAATTATATAGAGAAAGTGGAATTAAATTATATAAAATAGAATGATTTAATTTAGTCATAATTGAGAATATTTTAAAAAATATTTTATATGGGTTCACAGAGTATATGGAGTTAACGAGGTTATATCCTTAACGTCATTTAAAACCTTCCCACCGCCGCGACAATCGAAACAAACCTTAAATACTTTTGATTTCCTATATTCCTGAACAGGAACAATCAAAGGGAGCCCGAAAAAAATATAAATTTTCTTGAGACATTATAAATATTTTAGAAACAGCGGTATAAATATTAAAGATTTGAAATGCTATTTTTTTATTAATAAAACAATGCTAAACACTATTAAATGAGTTTTTTCAAAACATTTATAACATTATATGTAATGCTGGTCTAAAAAAATTAAAATCTCAATTCGAAAAAAATTTTGGTTATATATATTAATAAAAAACGATTACCTTATTTTCACTGTAATATTCGAGTAATTTTCTCATCTGAAATGAAAAAAAAATATAGTAATTTATCATACATCACCGCTTTACAATTTTTTTAACTAGAATAGAAAAATATCTATCTAATGTTCCATGAATAATTGTAATTATATTGTTATTTTATAAGCAAGATCAGAATCACGACTAACAACGGATATGTACAAATGAATATTACTTTAATTTTGCTGAAATATATTGCTGTCTTACATGAATTTTCCTTACCAGAATTATTTCTTTATAACCAAAATTTTTCCTTCTAACACACAGCTCTCGTTTTCCTTCTAAAATTCAAACTTAACAATATATTTATTATAATTTTTACAATGGAATATGTCAGGTTGAAAGGTTTTTAAAATATTAAAAAAAATAATTACAATTATATACCAGGTGGAAAAACCATTTTTGAAAATTTTGTTTCGACGAATAAAAAAAAACACGGAAAATTATATATATATATATATATATATATATATAAATAAATTTTTTATTACTTTTCTTTCCTCAGTAAGGCAACAATCATATTTATTAAATAAGGAAGCTTAGTAGAAATAAAAAATGTAGTCTATCAGAGAAGCATAATATATATAAAAAACTAATTCTAGGATTTGGGAGAGATGTTTGAAAAAAATAATAAAATACATTTCAAAAAAATTAAAAATTTTATTAGAAGGTAATAAAGGTATAAAAAAGGCTACAAATATTGCATTGAAGACAAGTTTTGTAAAACTGCAAATTAAAATTATATTTTAACCGATAATAATACAATATTTCGATTTGTAAAATAATGTTTGACATGAAGGTATAAAAATGCGAAAAGATTATTTTAATTCGTCAAAAGTAAAATAGTTTATTTATAAAATGATTTTCTAAACATTTTAAGCTGTAATGAAATCACAAAATTATTAAGGAGTATATATTTTAGTTGAGACTTTTATCAATGGCATGACATGCAAAATTTTGTTAAAATATATCATTAATTGCAACAATAGCATAGTTTTTTCTCTTTAATTAATAACAAACAATGAGAACGAGCCAAATTAATGCTAAACTGAAATGATATATATTTTCTAAAGCAAATTAATTCGCATAAACTTACTAAAAAATATTTCACTAAAGATAAAAAAGATTTTTAAATAATAGCATAAATCATCAAGAACTGTAGAAAATGTTTTAAATGACCAAGATAAACTCCAAAGCGTATAATAATTAATAAGTAAATTCTCTTAAGGGGCATTTTATAAAATTTGTTAATAGCTTCGTACTTAAATCAGTAATTTTTTAATTAAGAAATTTACTTAAATTATTATATTTACCCATTAAATCTTTTAGTTAATAGCGAACTGTGCATTAAGACAAACGGAATGATTTTTCCAAATGTAGATAAACATATAATAAATATTATTATTTTTTAAAACTGTTTAGAAATATCAATTCTTCGATGTAAATTTTCCTTTTTATATATTTGGTTCGAAACTTGCAATGAAATAAGATTTATAATAATATGCCACATTCCTTACTGGAAATAATTTTTTTCCATCCATCGAGGATTGAAAACTTTGCTGCAACAATAACAAAAATATCAATTTATTTTATATATGTTATATTATACATTTAAAACAAACATTTTTCTTTGAATTTATTTGTTCCATTATTTTTTTAGTGTAGAGTAAATATTTTAATACTTGAGATTGTTTGATTAATGTTGTTCCATGCAAAGTATTAAATTTTGTATCGAAAAATTAATTTTTTATAATTAAAAGTCGATAAAAATTTAAATCAATGTTTAAAAAAAGAACTTTTATTAAATCAGAAAAAAAAATTTTTAATTGCGTTTAAAGTTCCGGAATTTTTTAAAAAATTTGTAGATTTCTAATGCAGGAATTTTAGAAGTATTATTTGCCACCCAAATTTTTCGACCTAATATATTCAAGAACATTTTTTATATTGGTTTGGATTAATAATTGTAGTCAAATTATATATATACAAAATTTTTTATTTACAAAACTATTATATTAAAAGATTATAAGTTTATTAGTCAGTAGTAAACAAAGTTATTTAATAAAAATGGGTTTGAAAACGTAAATATTTTCCGATATATTCTAAGTATAATTACAAATTAAAAAACATTTTTAACTTAATAATATTGCAGAGGAAATTACATCAAAACAACAGTATTTATTCTATTGATGTCTATCGAATAGAAAATATAAAGGTTAGACAATATTAAAACCAATAATAAACAATCGATCTTTTGATTACATTAGTCTAGTTTCTGCTAAAAAAAATAAAAAAGACTATTTCATTTTTTATTTCAAGATATATATCATAAAAATAATAAAATTATGAAAAATTTAAATTCACGGTTGCAATCATTTTGGTATCTTGGGTATCTCATATAACTTTAAATCTTTTAACTAAAATTCCTTCTGCATATCCAAATCAATTGTTTCCCAATAAAATTCTTATGTGGGTTATTACCCTAAGTTTTAAAAAATCGATATATCAACTATTTAATTTTTTTTATTTTTTTATGAATACTGTTATTTAAAAAAGAATGATAACTTTATATTTTATTATGAAGCTAAAAAGCAAAAAATTAGTGAAATAAATTAGCTGAAATTGAACGATAATTTTTATAATTCGGAAGTTACTAAGCTATCAAAAATTATTTAATTGTGTAAAAAAATTCCAAAGAAGGAAAGAAAATCTGATTTATGCCGATACCTTATGCAAAAGTAAATTTTTTCCTTAATTCAAGAAATAAGTAGGGGGTACTAGAATGCAAACGTACATGAATGATGATTTTTTATTTGATTTTTTTCTGCTAACAATATTATTTGAAAAAAATATGATATAATTTATATATTTGCATTTTTAGAACAGATTATTCGATCATATGTAAATTATTCATTAAAAAATTATAATATTTATTATCTTTAATAAAATATGTGTATGTATTTGTATTTTTAGTAGAAAATATTTTAAATATTGGATAGAAATTAATATTTTATATTCATCAATCACCCATAAAAATATTATGGACAAAAAATATTATTTTTTTATTCAAATTAATTAGTTGAAAAATTATTTTTACAGATATATTTTGAGCGGTTGATAAATTCGGAAAGACAGAAGTTAATGCTTGATAAGGTAAAAATATAGAAATTTTTTTGCCGTTTAATTATGATACTGTTTGGTAATTCATGTAAATTTATATAAAAGAGAACCTCTATAATACTTATATCCTATGCTTTTTTTTCGTATGTATTTATTTTATGTACATGCAAAATTTAAGAGTTATATTAAAATGTACCTATGAAATAATTACTATAAAATTTCAATGCTTTTATGATCAATAATGGAATTCTAATTTTAATAAAAGTTAAGGACTTTAAAAAACTCTGAATTTAAAAATTAACATGGACTAAATATTACGGATATATAGATCATCAAGACTGAAATAACAAAAAAAAATAAAATTAACAAATATTTGTATGGAATAATCAGATTAAAAAAAATATATATATGTACGTATTACACGAACTGGGCAATTTGTATTGCATATTATTGTATCATTCATTCTATAGAATTAGAAATCAATGGAAGAATAATTGAACATGTATAGATTTTTATCGTATATTTTTACTGTATCTTTTAACAAAATCAAATTTATGCAAATTCTTTACACAATTTATATTTTATTTTTTTTTACGTAAAAAATCAATTTATGAATCATATGCCATGATTATTGTTATTAATAATGATGTTACAATAAAAGTATAATTAGATATTCGACGCAGTTGCAAGAGATTTAATGATGTACGTTTTTTAACGTTGATCAGAAATTCTTCTTGCAATAAAACTTAACTATTTATAAAATTGGTGATAAAAGGATTAATTCAGCATAATTAAAAAAAATAAAAACGAAAATACATTGCAGAGGAATCATCGACACATGATCAAAAATATCAGCCGTTTTTAATAGATATAACAATTTCCTTTAAATTGATGTGGTATAATGATGAGATTGTTCATTCATATATATAAGAATTAATGTTTTCATGTATTAAACTACATGTTACCTCAAATACTATTAATACATCACCGCAGAAGAATTTTTTTAAAAAATTATTCCTGCTTAGAATACAAATCCCTAGTTTTTTGTCGTTAATTTTATATATATAAAAAATCTAAATTAATAATAAAATTAGGATAAAGAAAAAAAGATATATAGAAGCGGGGACTGCTAGATTAAACAGCAACATAAAACACAGTGAATTATTTATATATGTAAATTACAATATCCTTATTTACGTGTGAAATATTTTTAAAATAGAATTTTAAAAAAATCTTTATCTGGTTTTTTACCGTGAGCACTATTATATGGACCTTACCTGTTAACATTAATTAATGTTTTAAAGTTATAAACTTTTTTTATGTTATCGAATGTGATTCAATCATTCCAAAATATTGCTATTCTAATAGTGACATATATATTATTATGTTCGTGTTCACTACACGTGCGACACGTATCTAGAATAACTAATATGTACGATGTTATGCGACTACTCACGATCTATACATACACAGCACCTCTTCCTATCCCGCCGAATTCGAGATCTACGTCTTAGTGGAACTACTAGCGGATCCATATACTGGTTAATTTTTTCGGCTCCATGTTGCCGTCCTTCCTCTCTTTGAACTTGCGGTATATCTTCTCTTTCACGTTCATTATTATAGTGTATATAGTAGAGTTGCCACGCCTATGCGGGCAGCAGACATATTGGATTAAACGTTCTTCTTTGTCAGTTGGATTCTATAATGGCAACAAGTGACTTCCGATTCGGACCCTTTATACATGAAAAAGAAGACTGGAAAGATTATATTGGCCGTTTCCAGATTGCGTGTGCACTTTACAGCATAAAGATTGAGAAAGAAGAGAAGAAGCTTTACTTGTTGCTTTTTATCGGCCCAGAACCTTTTGGCTTATTGTCAGCTAATTTTGGTACAACTTCATTCGAAGG
>LDMZ01027447.1:0-10500 GCA_001455285.1 Sphaeromyxa zaharoni | reverse complement strand
ATTTTATTTTAAAAAAATTTTCCTTTTTTTATACTCAAAAAAATAAATTTTAGAATCATTTTCAAATGGCTTGTATTTTTTTTACATCATAATTCAATAAAGGATACTATAAACATGGATATATTCATTTTGTAGGGTAAATATTTGTGAATATCGAAATTTGTCACGCCATCAGATTAAGTATGATTTAGTTATTTGTAGTACGAAACTGATGTGAGAAATTATTTTGAACTAATGAAAAATACCTCAACATGAATTATAATTCTTTTAACTGAAAAAAAATGTTCTGTTTGCTGAAAATGGGTATTGCATCACGTCAAAGTTAGAAATAGTAATTGAAGGATACAAATTTAAAGCATTTTACAGAAATTGCTTTAAATTTGTAAAGTTGCGTTATTTTTGTCTAATATATCATGCGTTGAAAACGGTTTGCTTGCAAAACGTATTAAACTATTTATTGACGTGTATTCTCGTTGACTGTATAAACATAATAATTATATAATAGTTTTTACATTACATCAGTTTTGATGAAGATCTATTCCTTAAATTTTAAATCATTAAAGAAACTATATTATATTCCCAAATTCCTGTTTTAATCTGGTTATATTTTATCGTCAAAAAATGCCTTAAACTTTTATTTTTATTAATAGATTTCGATTCTTTTTTATTTTAATATTTATATTACCACGAGAAAGGGATAAAAAAATTGCTTGATTTTTTTTTCGAGGATAGAAACTTTGTATTTTTTGTGTGTCCTAAAGGATTACATTTTTAATTTATTTTTAATGTTTTAATTATATGTTATTAATACTTTTATCCTAAATATTGATGTTCTTTAAAATTGGATAATAGAGTTTCATACATATAGAATATATCATTGAGCCTTTTCATTACAGAATAATTTTTGCAAAGATATTATTCAAATTATTAAAAAAATAATGTTGAAATGTGTATCATTAAGTTCAAAAAGTTGTATATCTAAATTAAAACCATTCGTTTTTGCTCAAGGGATTAAATAAGTAATTAAAATTCACAAGGTAACAATTCACACTTCCAAACAGCAATGAACGGTAATTCAAACGGCAACGAACTTGATAAAAATGTATTTAAATTATTTTTTATTTAATTACCGTAGCAAATTTCAGAACTGTTTAACGAACTTGGTTTATTGAAGAAAACCTTAAATGAAATCCAAAATTATGTCAAGGTTTTTTCTTCAGATGCTATGATGGCTAACCAAATAGAACATAGAATCTGAATTAATTGAACTGCGGCATTTCATAATTCATAGTGAAAGTCCAAGATCAGTTTTTATGGATAGCGGTGAAGATATGGAAAATACCAAGTCCTGCGATAAGGAAACCTTGCCACTCACGGAAGTTGCTACCAACGGAAAGGTGATTAGAATATTATGCAACTATATTATGCTAAGGTTGAATCACCAACACTTTACGAAAGATCTTTGGCTGATACTGAACTTAAAAATAAAAATGGTACATATATAGAATTTCATCGACTTATCAAGAAGACAAACCAATTAAAGCACCAAGCCTTAATTCAAGCTCCAGTAAAAAATTGAAATTATTTTCAAGGTAATTTGGAAATATTACTTATTTTATATGGAGATAAAAAAATATATTTCATTCTTTTTATTATTTTTTGTTTCACAAAAATAAGTACTTAAATTCTTACATCCGTTGAAGATTTTCATTCTAATAAATAATGTTAATCTTTAGGTGAAATACCTAAGGATATAGCTGAAAATATATCTCGAATCAAGTATTAATTAATATTTTCACTTTCTATAAAATTGAAAATCAACATCATTTTTAAAATCTAGTTTATATTTAAAATCATAGTTTGACCAATATTTTGAAAAATCCATGAAGAAAACATAAAGATAAAATAAGAATACACAAACAAAATTAAATATTTTTTGAAGTAATGGATTCTATGGTTTTGTTTTATCATGATACGATCGAATCCTCACATTTTTACGTTAAATAATTATTACATAAAAAAGTTTGATCAAATAATATTATTGTTAGGTATATATTAAAATTCTTCCAGATCAACCTTCAATTTTTTCCTTTCAAAAAATATTAAGATTTATCTTATTAAATTTAATAATGTCAACAGCTTTATTTTATAAAATTAAAAAAGTCCATTAGCTCTCTTTAACATTCTTTTATGACATGATTAATTCTTTTTTATGGACAAAATTTTTAAAAGTCTATTTTAATTGCTAAAACATAAGTTAATGCTATAATATTTAACTCAACTCAATTTAGTTCTAAGATGAATAATTAATTTAAAATAATAATATTTTTGTATTAAAAGTAATTTTATTGAAAAATTTCAAATTTACAATTTTTTCAAGGTTCTTCTTTTAAAAACCAACTGAATTTTTAATAATGAAAAAATTCAACGAATTTTATACTTTACAATAAACTTAAATAGATATTTCCACCTAAGAATGAGGATATTATATAATGACGTACATCGTGCTAGCATATATTCCTTGACTTTTTGAAAGTCACCTGGTTTAAAGTTAATATTCCTTGAATATTTTGGTGTATTTTTTCTTGAATTATATTTTAAACTTAAAGAATAAGTAATATAGCGTTTTTTTCTTCAATTCAGTATGGCAAATTGTCTAATTTTGCTCCAGAAATGCTTCCAACAACTTTAATCATTTTCTTTGAGAGATCATAATGATTAGAATTTGTATCCTTTAATAAGTAATAAAATCATCACCAACAAAATTCAACAATTAATCAGACGTAGATGAGATTAGCCGGTTGAATCTGCTCCAATAAAAAAGGGGAAATGAACACATTTTTTCAGTCAGCCAGTTACACTGTTAACCAGTTATATGTAAAAATTCCACCACGTTCCAAGTGAAAAAATGATTTTATACGATATGGAGTATTTTACGCTTAAAATTCAACGTAGAATTACTGAAAACAGTAAAACTAGGTTGTAGTAAATTTTTTCTAAAATATAAATCTAATATTACGACCGGTACAAGTTATTTTGGGAGTAATGTTAATAATGTTCAAAATATATTTTTAAAAAAATTTATATTAAGTAATATGTGCTTTTTTTTATTTTTTAACTGTTTTAAAAATAATATATCATTCTACTTTGAAGTAACTGCCATAGAGACCTAATTTACTAAAATTACTAGAGTTTTATTATTATAATTTAGATCATAGAGAAAATATGTTTTTAGCTATCGATATAAGATTATATTGTTAGCCATTGACATTACTGTCATAAATCAGTTATTTTTGCAGCATTTAAAACTTTCCTAATGGAAATAATGCGAAAGTTATAAAATGGTATCATCTAAAAAGAATAAAAACTAGGATAAATAATATCAAAACATTATTCATTTCAATTTTTTCTTAACAAAACTGCTTTTTATTAAATCTGGATTTCTGGATCGTGATTTTTTTAAAATTTTTAATTTAAATGTTATTCATTCACTATATAACTTTTATTATTAAATTTTAAAAATTGTTGCAATTAATTTTCAACTTTATGTAATAAGTATTGAGCTTTTATAAACAAATATTTTACAAAACTGTTTCAAATCTTTTACGGTTAAAATAAATTTTACTGAACTTTTTGTGATCAGAGACTATCTTAAATTATCTAGGATGTTTTATCTGGAAATCTATAAAGTGGAAAATATTTTTTAGGTTTATAGGACTAAAAAATACGAATATTATTTATAAAATGCTATAATTTTTTTGACTAAAGGGGTAATTCTCTTGATAAATTTATTTGGAATTTTTAAGGATTATTCATTCTGAATTTAAAACAAATTTTTAGCGAAATAATTTTTATTAGAAAACTTTATTAAATGGCAAGCGACTTGTTATATTAATTTTTTGCAAATAAAATAGGGATATCTTTCAGATCAAAAAATATTTATTTTTTTTTGTTCACATTAAAAATTATGAGAGAGTATTATCTTTCTAGGGGTTCAAAAAATTTGACTATGAAGAAAATTAAAAGGTTATATGAATATTTTAAATCTGGTACATTTTATAGATCTAGAAAAAAGACAAAAGACTCGCCAGATCTAAAAATTGGAAATGTATTCAACCCTATTTATATTTATAAATTAAGGATTCCGTGTTTGAATTGCAGCCGAGTGAAGAAAAGTAAAAATTGAACTAATAAAAATTTTTGGATAAATTGAAAAGAATTTTCAATAGATTATAGTATTTACATCTTTATCCAATAACTTCAAGGTTTTTTATGATCTAATATAGGTTTCTCATTTTATAGAAGACTAATCTATATTCTATCTGTATTTATGGATCGGTCAAGGTTCTTTAATTTTATTCGAAACCAGATCTAAATTTTTTTAACGGCGCTATTAAAAATCCAATGAATATTTACATTCCATCTTATCTAAAAACTTTAAATACAACTTTATTTTCCTTTTATTTGTTATGCAAATAAATGGAGTAATAATGGCTGGTTAATCTTTATTAAAATATGTATAGACAGTGAAATCATATAAAAATACTCTATCATAGCTTATTACAAAAACTTTAATAAAATTGGAAGATGAAAACACAATTAAAAATAAATAATATCATGAACACGATACAATAATTCATTATCTTCTTCTGTTATCTATATTGTCTTAAGTATTTAAAGTTAAGCAACTACGTTAACATTTTTAATCATAAGATATAAGTTACAGACAAAACGCAAATGATAGCGTTTTAAAAATAATTAATTTAATAGATAAACAGGAAATGATCACCTTATATACACAATGGTATATGTTAGCTAAAACAATAAAATAATTGACTAAATGTCATTTTTTGAGCATTGATCTCCGAATAATTAAAAAATTTTAATATAACACGAATCGAAATTTAAAAGTGGTACGATTGTTGCTGGAAATCGACCTTTCATATAAAAATCCACATCTACCATTCTGAAGTAAAGTTCTCTTCTAGTCTTTATCGGCGTATTACTATACACAGTGTTACTCTAAAATGATTATTAAATTTATTATATTATTACATGAAAGGAAGAATTGTAATCTTTTTACATGCTAAACGTCTTTGATTACCCAGAGAAAAAAGGAAATATTGATGGAGAAGTTATGCTATAAATAAGATACAAACCCTATACTAAATCATCCCTTTGGTAGCTCATGCCCATTGCCCTAACTTAGAGATCGTCAACAACTATCATTATTCATAATAGCGTGAAATATGGAATTATTTAAGAGTCAATGACTGTAATTTCATGCAATCAACCTTGATGAAATATTTGGCTCTTTCCATATAAATTCATATAGCTTCAAAAAATTATAACTTATTTTAGTATAATGCTATAAATGTCCAGCTACAGCTAGTATCCATTGCATTTGTATCAGGTAAACTACTGATACTTTATTTGGTTTACATATCTATATTTAAAAATGATAGTCAGTATCTATATTCAGTCCCGTTTTTAAATTACATTTTATTCACATATACTCTGTTTTCAAGCACTATCGCTTATTCATTTAATGTATAAATAATAACTCTACAAAAACGTAATATTTGGCTTCAAATTTCCACGTAGGAATATAGATATATTAACGATCAAATTAAAACTAAGTTATTTAATGTAATATTTTATGCAAAATAAATTAATTAAACGGAACCTTTTCGTTCACTAACCAGCTCTCATTATAATGGAAGCATGCGGGGACTGATTTTTAACTACAAATAATTTGTAATTAATAGGGCATAATAAAGTTGATGATCTCTTATTATTAACTGGGACTAACATTTTTTAAATACGATCATTAACGAACGAACTCCTCCGGAACTAATCGAGAAATATAAATGACGGTGCTGCAACATCGTGTGCGGCGTATGACAAAATTTTTATTTAATAGTTTGTTTCATTGTATATTTATATATATTTTTACATTTTTTTCATTTATGGATGACTACACACTAACAATCATTATTCAGATACTTTTCCTCATGGTATTGTTTACACATGCAAACAAATCAAATTAATTATATTTGATTGAAATGGTTATCACATATTTTATTTTTTTTAAGCAGATGGATCAGATCTTATTTTTATATATTTTCTGTTCATTCAATTACAAGGGCTTGCGGTTCCCTTGTTTGATCAAGTGAAGATGCACAATTTTTTAGGCTTCAAATGGTAACATATCAGCTCTTTGTAAAAATTTACCGTTTATTTCAGTGAATTTTTATTTGAAAATAAGACAAATCAGCGAATAAATCCTGGGAAATGCACATTAATAACACATTTTTTAGTACATACAGACAGTGTTGATTTTTATAGTAAGTGATTCCTCATGGAAATATTTCTACACATAAATACAAATATTCATATACAGATTTAAACTAAAATTTAGAATAGAAGAGCTGCAGAATACATCATACGAATCAATATAAATGATTAGAGTACCATGAGACAAAGAGGACCTAAAATCTGCGACATTATTTATGAAAAATTTCAATCATCGATTAAAAACTTCAGGGGAACAAACGGTAAATCTTCATCCCAAACATGATATAGAAGAGCAACAAGTTTATAACAGCTCTTTCAAATATTTCGGCACAAAATTTGTTATTACCGTGTGTCAGCAAAATTGCGTATCATTTTCTCGCTATCAAAACCTGATCCCTTAAGAATGTAACCAAAATTTATAGAAATCGTTTATAGAACCTAACAAAGACAACGTAAATAATACATATATATATATATACTACACTTATAGGATTACATTGAAAAGTTTAGAAAACGATCGCCCACGATTAAGAGTTTTTAATACATGTCTGTGTTGAGAGTTTTAGTTGGTTGCAAAAAAGTGATTGATTATGCCGTCAAGGTAGATAATTAGAGTAAGAATTAATGAATATACCTAGGTTCGTGTAAGACCAGATGGAAAGGGTGTAGTAACGGCGGGAGTTAAACATATTATGAACCCTTTCGATGAAATTGCTCTCGAGGAAGTATGTTAATATGAAAATTTTTTTAATACCCTCAAGGCGGTTAGGTTAAAAGAGAAAGGTTTGGCCAGCGAAGTTATATCTGTTACATGTGGACCACAATCTCACAAGGCAAGACCTATTATTCGTAGTATAATTTTCTTTACAGGACGTTTTACAAACTGCTCTCGCACTTGGAGCGGATAGGGCGGTTCATGTGATCGTGGATGATAACACATTTTCGAGTTTGCAGCCACTATCAGTTGCGAAAATTTTTAGTAAACTTATTGATCAAAAGAAACCAGATATTGTTTTGTTTGGGAAGCAGGCCATCGATGATGACTGCCATCAAACACCATTAATGGTGGCTGGAATTTTGAAATGGCCCCAGGTGAGTAATCAAAGTAATAATTAACAGATTTTTATTGTGATGTATGAATCTCAATGCTAGTTAATTTTACCCTCTGCCTTTTTTTTAACAGCTAAGTTAATGTTTGGGCTTCATTGATAATCTTATGGGGGCGGGGTTGTGTGTAACCCAATTCTCAGAATTTTAGTTATTCAGCTAAGTATAATACATGTGCTCTCCAAACAAAAATTATTTTGAAGATTAGATTAAGGAAAAAAGCTGTTAGGTTAAACTATTTATTAATTGGAAGGATTTTAAGGACCATATAATTTTACTCCCGTTTTTTTAAAGCAATGAAACTGATTAATTAAAGATCAATAGCTTCTGAATGCTAGTATATTTTTGTTATATCTTTTTATACAGAAAAAATTTTTTTAGTATAGATGCATCTTTATTTTTTATACTCGAAATTTTTGATCTTAAGGATATAAATGCAGAACATACTTTTAATTTTATATTTGATCCTTCTTATTACTAGTCCACCGTGTCGTAATAAAGATTTATGAGAACCTTTTAAATTGATTACCCTGAGATTTCTGTTATATACAAATAATGAAGTTTTATCCAGAATTCTATTTAAACTAATTCACATGGATTGGAGAATTTAACCCAGTCACTGACAATTAATGATTGGAAGATGGAAAAATTTTCAATGGTTCTAACTTTTTTATATATATTTGTATGTCTAAGTGTGTCCGGGTATTAATTCATTTAATAAAATGTGCTTATGAATTAAAAAGAAGGGTTAATTATATTGTTATTAAGGTTTCATAAAAGATAGGCTTTGATTTATTGATAAAATTTTATATAAACGCATCATCAATAATTCCATTTATAAAAAGGTATTAATTTATTTTGTTGTAGTAAAAATATGCATTAAGTAGTGGTCAGATTGCCTCATCCAAAAATTTTTTATTCAAGAATATGATTGATTGAAACTTTGTTTAATATTATTTCTCTTTTAAAAGTATCTATTCTCAACTAATATAAAAATCTACGACTACATACTTAATAAGAGGGCAAAAACGGTTGCTTTCTTTAAAAGAGAATCGAACATGTAAGAAACTTTTTTTGCTTATCGTCAATTAGTAAATTCACATTTTTTACAATTATTTTAATTATCCGAGAATTAAAACTGCAGATAATGATCACGAAAAAATTGTATTCTTACATTTGCTTCCACCTTTGAAAAGTTAGAATATATTTATTTAGAAGTTAAATTGTAATTATACTGGATGAAATATAAATTTTTTTTGATTAAAATGATTAAAAGATTTTTAGTAAAGGGCGATGATATGTTCGGAATAAGAAACCTTGCGTAGACTCCCACAAAATACATGCTGGTAACCTATCTTTTTATCTTAAGCCCTATATATTTATGATAATTTTGATATCTGAATTGTTTAACCCTTATGATGATTCGCTAATGTCCTGTAAAACTTTTAATATTCCACTACGGTTCCCATTAATTGTTCCATCACTACATATATTCTAAATATTATACTACAAATTGATCCCCCGTGGTTTTTAATTTACAATTTTTTTAATTATTTTTAAAACTGTTTTCACCAATCCTACATAAAATTTATTTTTGATTTTGATTTAATCATTATTTCTGTAAAAAATTTCTTAATCTCTCGCTTACTTTCTGATGTGGTTATTGTCAATTCTTTCGTTCCTAAACTGGGTTAAAATGCATATTAAATAAAAATATTTTACGTTCTACAATTTAATCCGCTGAAATTTCAATATTTTAGTTCCTTAAAGATTTTTTATTGATTAAATATAGAAAAAGTTTTACATCTTATCGGTAGTTTTCCTTTAAAATATTTTTACATAAAATTAAGTCTTATTATATTTCCTGACTCGTACAGAGTAAAAGATTTTAAATTTTCATGTACCTAAAACATAAATTATTTTGCCATTTAACCTATTTCTTGCGTCCTTTTCTAGTATTTCCCTCATTTCTCTAGAAAGATCCTGTATCATAGTTACTCGCGTTCAGAATCTGAAATTAAAGTTTTGTAATTTATACCAGATTCTGTATTTTGTTGATTCAGTTAGTTATCAAACGCATTCTAAGTAGTGCTTTATTATAAAATTTGACATTTTCATGATTGTTTGTGGATATATTGATCCGAATTTTTCGTAAATATTAATGCAATAAAGCCTTGGTTATTTGAAAATGTTATGGTTATTAATTTTGCATTCAATTAATAATTTGAGAACGTTTTAGGCTTAACTATTTTTAAAAATAACTTAATTTGTTAAATAAGTAAAAAAGTTTATTAGTTCTTGTATTATGTTTTTTAGGCTAGTTGTGCTTCAAAGGTAGAAATTAAAGAGGATAAAACTGCTTTGATTGATTGTGAAATCGATGGCGGAATTGAAAGTTTAAAGTTGAATCTTCCCTGTGTAATTTCTGCCGACCTCAGGTGGTTGATGCATCTCAGTATTAATTTTGATCTATAGACTTAACACCCCACGTTATGCTACCCTACCCAATATTATGGTTTATTGATTATCTTACAAATAAACTTAAAAAGAAAGCCAAATCAAAGCCAATAGAAAATTTTACTCCTGAACAGCTTGGTTTAGAGATATCATCGTCTATTGAAGTTGTTAGTGTGAACGATCCACCAACTAGGGTTGGTGGAACTATGGTGTCATCTGTCGATGAATTGATTGCCAAGCTTAGAAATGGTGGACTCATACAGTAGGTCAGTATAACTATTCAAGCAGCCTTTAGAGAAATATGTTTTCATTTCATGAACCTATTAAATTACTCCACACTATGAATTAACAAAATTTACGAACCAGAATTGCTTGTTAGATTTTTGAATCCATCGCTTTAACTTACCTCCTATTTTTTTATAATTAATTGAAATATAATCCATTAAGGTTTGATTCATATGGGTCTACATGTTCTGCACGTCTATTTTGACTTAATAAACATCAATGATACAAAGAAAAGTTATTTTCCTGTTTACTATGTTATATTTTGTTTCAAAATTTCAATAATTTGACTATTACCTTTTGATCATTCTGTAGCTGCTCAATAAAAATATAGACATAATTTGATTATAAAAAAAA
>LDMZ01027446.1:0-12780 GCA_001455285.1 Sphaeromyxa zaharoni | reverse complement strand
AAAAAATTTCAATCCAAAGGCAGCATTGAACCATATTAAGTGTTCAAAAATGTTCTCTCTTTGGCACAAAGATTTTTATGAGCCTTTTCCAAACACGAAACATAGAATCACTATATATTAGTGAGTACTGACCATTTTACAAAATAGATTGGGTCTGAAGCCGTACCTAACCAAAGAGCCATTACAGCAGCTAAATTCTTAATAACGGTGACTCCAGATTTATAATTCCTGAACATGGAATGCAGTTCGAATCAAATTTGTTCAGAGAAATGTGTCAGATGTTGAAGATAAATAAAATGCGCACTACCCTATATCATTCTAGTGGTAATTGTCAAGTTGAACGAACGAACCGGACCATTATTGAGTGCTTAAGGCATATCGAAAACAAAAACCAGGAAGACTGTGACGAGTTTTTAGAAGTGGTGTTATTATTAATAAGAAATTAGATTAACGTAGTTACAAAATATACTCTTGCTTAATCAGTTTACGGTATTAGGAGTAATACTCCATTAGATTGTAAATTAAATTTTTCGTTAAGCACGCAGAAATAATGGGTACCATCCTTGTACGTATCAAAATTTAACGGGGTCGGTGTGATTATAGACATAAACAATCATGATTTATCATGTAAAATAAATAATTATAAACCAAATGATTTGGTAATGACCAATGGTACTTGTGAAAAGCAAACTTAGCCAATATTAACCGGACCCTATAGGATAAAAAATGTAAAAACCCGATTTATTAAATCAAAGATATTAACAATCAAGCTCTTGCTTCAAGATTAAACCACAACCTACTTTAACCATACACTGGAGTTGATGTAAATATGAAATTGGATGAAGGAAAACTTCCTACGCGTGATTAACAGCTACCTAGCTATCTTAAGGACTCAATTTTGAATTTTTCATAGGGGAGAATGTATGTTTATAATTAACAGTAATAATCGTAGTCGCTTGTAAAATAACGTTAACGTTATATTGATTAGCCTAAATCTTGTTGTAAAGCTTTTGATGTTTTTAAGACAGGAATAGTGATTAATGCTCTAAATTTAATAAATATTTTGCAGACTTCTAAAGTTTCCCGGATAAAGGATTGGTCAAAAATGTCATTAAGTGAAATTAAAATACCGAATTTTATTTAATTGTTGTTATTAATGCAAAGATGTTTTAAGAAATTAGCGATCCACTGTTTTCTAATAGAAAGCATCTGACGACACTGGGACGTTGAACTTTTAGTAGAGGTAGGACAAAATGGATGAAATCTATATTTGTTAATCAAAGATTATTCGATGCATTAATTTTTTGTTTTAAATAAAATATTTGTTAAATTTTCCGCGTATGCAATCTTGTACATGATCTATGCTTATTTAGCTCCTTCCTAGTTTTAACGTTTCAAAGCAAAACAGGACTTTAATGAACACCTATGACTTAAAATAATATCGAAATTATTCTCAAACACAGAATACCGGTTTTTTTAGTCTATTAAATGTTGTGTATTCCTCAAAAAATGAATACGAGTGTAACGATTAAAAGCTATCACCCGTCTAGAATAAATATATCCACCTAATGTTAAACTTAACTAATGCGTAATAACAACAGTTGTCTTAATAAGAAGATTAAAAAATAAATTTTCCAATATCTAAAAAGATTAGATTAATGGACAAACGTCACTAAAGGTGGAAGTTTTTCAAAATTTGCAATATCTTTATCTTAAAGCAAGGAATATCTTATTAACAATAGAAGCAATAAAAAGTAATTTTAAAAACATTTACAAAGATATCACTATAAAAATGGGATTAAAACCATGGTTTTACTGCTCGAATTATATATCGGGTACACTCCTGAATGAATCCATATTGAGTAATATCATTTTTAGTGTAACAATAGTTCTTGCAGAATAATATCTTATTCTATGCAAAGATGTTGTTATTCACTTGATAATTCAGGGTTATAATTAGGATTTATCAATAATATATTGATAGATTTTTTTTATTATATTAATTACTCCAAGAGATTTCATTAATTATAATTTCATAAATAAATTAAAGTTCTTTTATAGTGCAAAAATAAAATTCCAAATAATCTATTTGGACAAAAATTGAGCGACAATTGAAAAGAATCGACAAACAGAGCATTTTGTTTAGAATTTTGAAGATCTTTAATGTAAATACGGAAATAATTCAATCTGATCCATTGGAATATGTATTGAACCAGATTAAGATACAACACAAGTTCAAACCTACGCTTGAGGAATTTTCCAGAATAAAAAAAGTTTTACATTAAAATGGATCAGCGGGTTTAATTTTGTAAAACATTCATTATTTTTTTTTATAATCAAATTATGTCTATATTTTTATTGAGCAGCTACAGAATGATCAAAAGGTAATAGTCAAATTATTGAAATTTTGAAACAAAATATAACATAGTAAACAGGAAAATAACTTTTCTTTGTATCATTGATGTTTATTAAGTCAAAATAGACGTGCAGAACATGTAGACCCATATGAATCAAACCTTAATGGATTATATTTCAATTAATTATAAAAAAATAGGAGGTAAGTTAAAGCGATGGATTCAAAAATCTAACAAGCAATTCTGGTTCGTAAATTTTGTTAATTCATAGTGTGGAGTAATTTAATAGGTTCATGAAATGAAAACATATTTCTCTAAAGGCTGCTTGAATAGTTATACTGACCTACTGTATGAGTCCACCATTTCTAAGCTTGGCAATCAATTCATCGACAGATGACACCATAGTTCCACCAACCCTAGTTGGTGGATCGTTCACACTAACAACTTCAATAGACGATGATATCTCTAAACCAAGCTGTTCAGGAGTAAAATTTTCTATTGGCTTTGATTTGGCTTTCTTTTTAAGTTTATTTGTAAGATAATCAATAAACCATAATATTGGGTAGGGTAGCATAACGTGGGGTGTTAAGTCTATAGATCAAAATTAATACTGAGATGCATCAACCACCTGAGGTCGGCAGAAATTACACAGGGAAGATTCAACTTTAAACTTTCAATTCCGCCATCGATTTCACAATCAATCAAAGCAGTTTTATCCTCTTTAATTTCTACCTTTGAAGCACAACTAGCCTAAAAAACATAATACAAGAACTAATAAACTTTTTTACTTATTTAACAAATTAAGTTATTTTTAAAAATAGTTAAGCCTAAAACGTTCTCAAATTATTAATTGAATGCAAAATTAATAACCATAACATTTTCAAATAACCAAGGCTTTATTGCATTAATATTTACGAAAAATTCGGATCAATATATCCACAAACAATCATGAAAATGTCAAATTTTATAATAAAGCACTACTTAGAATGCGTTTGATAACTAACTGAATCAACAAAATACAGAATCTGGTATAAATTACAAAACTTTAATTTCAGATTCTGAACGCGAGTAACTATGATACAGGATCTTTCTAGAGAAATGAGGGAAATACTAGAAAAGGACGCAAGAAATAGGTTAAATGGCAAAATAATTTATGTTTTAGGTACATGAAAATTTAAAATCTTTTACTCTGTACGAGTCAGGAAATATAATAAGACTTAATTTTATGTAAAAATATTTTAAAGGAAAACTACCGATAAGATGTAAAACTTTTTCTATATTTAATCAATAAAAAATCTTTAAGGAACTAAAATATTGAAATTTCAGCGGATTAAATTGTAGAACGTAAAATATTTTTATTTAATATGCATTTTAACCCAGTTTAGGAACGAAAGAATTGACAATAACCACATCAGAAAGTAAGCGAGAGATTAAGAAATTTTTTACAGAAATAATGATTAAATCAAAATCAAAAATAAATTTTATGTAGGATTGGTGAAAACAGTTTTAAAAATAATTAAAAAAATTGTAAATTAAAAACCACGGGGGATCAATTTGTAGTATAATATTTAGAATATATGTAGTGATGGAACAATTAATGGGAACCGTAGTGGAATATTAAAAGTTTTACAGGACATTAGCGAATCATCATAAGGGTTAAACAATTCAGATATCAAAATTATCATAAATATATAGGGCTTAAGATAAAAAGATAGGTTACCAGCATGTATTTTGTGGGAGTCTACGCAAGGTTTCTTATTCCGAACATATCATCGCCCTTTACTAAAAATCTTTTAATCATTTTAATCAAAAAAAATTTATATTTCATCCAGTATAATTACAATTTAACTTCTAAATAAATATATTCTAACTTTTCAAAGGTGGAAGCAAATGTAAGAATACAATTTTTTCGTGATCATTATCTGCAGTTTTAATTCTCGGATAATTAAAATAATTGTAAAAAATGTGAATTTACTAATTGACGATAAGCAAAAAAAGTTTCTTACATGTTCGATTCTCTTTTAAAGAAAGCAACCGTTTTTGCCCTCTTATTAAGTATGTAGTCGTAGATTTTTATATTAGTTGAGAATAGATACTTTTAAAAGAGAAATAATATTAAACAAAGTTTCAATCAATCATATTCTTGAATAAAAAATTTTTGGATGAGGCAATCTGACCACTACTTAATGCATATTTTTACTACAACAAAATAAATTAATACCTTTTTATAAATGGAATTATTGATGATGCGTTTATATAAAATTTTATCAATAAATCAAAGCCTATCTTTTATGAAACCTTAATAACAATATAATTAACCCTTCTTTTTAATTCATAAGCACATTTTATTAAATGAATTAATACCCGGACACACTTAGACATACAAATATATATAAAAAAGTTAGAACCATTGAAAATTTTTCCATCTTCCAATCATTAATTGTCAGTGACTGGGTTAAATTCTCCAATCCATGTGAATTAGTTTAAATAGAATTCTGGATAAAACTTCATTATTTGTATATAACAGAAATCTCAGGGTAATCAATTTAAAAGGTTCTCATAAATCTTTATTACGACACGGTGGACTAGTAATAAGAAGGATCAAATATAAAATTAAAAGTATGTTCTGCATTTATATCCTTAAGATCAAAAATTTCGAGTATAAAAAATAAAGATGCATCTATACTAAAAAAATTTTTTCTGTATAAAAAGATATAACAAAAATATACTAGCATTCAGAAGCTATTGATCTTTAATTAATCAGTTTCATTGCTTTAAAAAAACGGGAGTAAAATTATATGGTCCTTAAAATCCTTCCAATTAATAAATAGTTTAACCTAACAGCTTTTTTCCTTAATCTAATCTTCAAAATAATTTTTGTTTGGAGAGCACATGTATTATACTTAGCTGAATAACTAAAATTCTGAGAATTGGGTTACACACAACCCCGCCCCCATAAGATTATCAATGAAGCCCAAACATTAACTTAGCTGTTAAAAAAAAGGCAGAGGGTAAAATTAACTAGCATTGAGATTCATACATCACAATAAAAATCTGTTAATTATTACTTTGATTACTCACCTGGGGCCATTTCAAAATTCCAGCCACCATTAATGGTGTTTGATGGCAGTCATCATCGATGGCCTGCTTCCCAAACAAAACAATATCTGGTTTCTTTTGATCAATAAGTTTACTAAAAATTTTCGCAACTGATAGTGGCTGCAAACTCGAAAATGTGTTATCATCCACGATCACATGAACCGCCCTATCCGCTCCAAGTGCGAGAGCAGTTTGTAAAACGTCCTGTAAAGAAAATTATACTACGAATAATAGGTCTTGCCTTGTGAGATTGTGGTCCACATGTAACAGATATAACTTCGCTGGCCAAACCTTTCTCTTTTAACCTAACCGCCTTGAGGGTATTAAAAAAATTTTCATATTAACATACTTCCTCGAGAGCAATTTCATCGAAAGGGTTCATAATATGTTTAACTCCCGCCGTTACTACACCCTTTCCATCTGGTCTTACACGAACCTAGGTATATTCATTAATTCTTACTCTAATTATCTACCTTGACGGCATAATCAATCACTTTTTTGCAACCAACTAAAACTCTCAACACAGACATGTATTAAAAACTCTTAATCGTGGGCGATCGTTTTCTAAACTTTTCAATGTAATCCTATAAGTGTAGTATATATATATATATGTATTATTTACGTTGTCTTTGTTAGGTTCTATAAACGATTTCTATAAATTTTGGTTACATTCTTAAGGGATCAGGTTTTGATAGCGAGAAAATGATACGCAATTTTGCTGACACACGGTAATAACAAATTTTGTGCCGAAATATTTGAAAGAGCTGTTATAAACTTGTTGCTCTTCTATATCATGTTTGGGATGAAGATTTACCGTTTGTTCCCCTGAAGTTTTTAATCGATGATTGAAATTTTTCATAAATAATGTCGCAGATTTTAGGTCCTCTTTGTCTCATGGTACTCTAATCATTTATATTGATTCGTATGATGTATTCTGCAGCTCTTCTATTCTAAATTTTAGTTTAAATCTGTATATGAATATTTGTATTTATGTGTAGAAATATTTCCATGAGGAATCACTTACTATAAAAATCAACACTGTCTGTATGTACTAAAAAATGTGTTATTAATGTGCATTTCCCAGGATTTATTCGCTGATTTGTCTTATTTTCAAATAAAAATTCACTGAAATAAACGGTAAATTTTTACAAAGAGCTGATATGTTACCATTTGAAGCCTAAAAAATTGTGCATCTTCACTTGATCAAACAAGGGAACCGCAAGCCCTTGTAATTGAATGAACAGAAAATATATAAAAATAAGATCTGATCCATCTGCTTAAAAAAAATAAAATATGTGATAACCATTTCAATCAAATATAATTAATTTGATTTGTTTGCATGTGTAAACAATACCATGAGGAAAAGTATCTGAATAATGATTGTTAGTGTGTAGTCATCCATAAATGAAAAAAATGTAAAAATATATATAAATATACAATGAAACAAACTATTAAATAAAAATTTTGTCATACGCCGCACACGATGTTGCAGCACCGTCATTTATATTTCTCGATTAGTTCCGGAGGAGTTCGTTCGTTAATGATCGTATTTAAAAAATGTTAGTCCCAGTTAATAATAAGAGATCATCAACTTTATTATGCCCTATTAATTACAAATTATTTGTAGTTAAAAATCAGTCCCCGCATGCTTCCATTATAATGAGAGCTGGTTAGTGAACGAAAAGGTTCCGTTTAATTAATTTATTTTGCATAAAATATTACATTAAATAACTTAGTTTTAATTTGATCGTTAATATATCTATATTCCTACGTGGAAATTTGAAGCCAAATATTACGTTTTTGTAGAGTTATTATTTATACATTAAATGAATAAGCGATAGTGCTTGAAAACAGAGTATATGTGAATAAAATGTAATTTAAAAACGGGACTGAATATAGATACTGACTATCATTTTTAAATATAGATATGTAAACCAAATAAAGTATCAGTAGTTTACCTGATACAAATGCAATGGATACTAGCTGTAGCTGGACATTTATAGCATTATACTAAAATAAGTTATAATTTTTTGAAGCTATATGAATTTATATGGAAAGAGCCAAATATTTCATCAAGGTTGATTGCATGAAATTACAGTCATTGACTCTTAAATAATTCCATATTTCACGCTATTATGAATAATGATAGTTGTTGACGATCTCTAAGTTAGGGCAATGGGCATGAGCTACCAAAGGGATGATTTAGTATAGGGTTTGTATCTTATTTATAGCATAACTTCTCCATCAATATTTCCTTTTTTCTCTGGGTAATCAAAGACGTTTAGCATGTAAAAAGATTACAATTCTTCCTTTCATGTAATAATATAATAAATTTAATAATCATTTTAGAGTAACACTGTGTATAGTAATACGCCGATAAAGACTAGAAGAGAACTTTACTTCAGAATGGTAGATGTGGATTTTTATATGAAAGGTCGATTTCCAGCAACAATCGTACCACTTTTAAATTTCGATTCGTGTTATATTAAAATTTTTTAATTATTCGGAGATCAATGCTCAAAAAATGACATTTAGTCAATTATTTTATTGTTTTAGCTAACATATACCATTGTGTATATAAGGTGATCATTTCCTGTTTATCTATTAAATTAATTATTTTTAAAACGCTATCATTTGCGTTTTGTCTGTAACTTATATCTTATGATTAAAAATGTTAACGTAGTTGCTTAACTTTAAATACTTAAGACAATATAGATAACAGAAGAAGATAATGAATTATTGTATCGTGTTCATGATATTATTTATTTTTAATTGTGTTTTCATCTTCCAATTTTATTAAAGTTTTTGTAATAAGCTATGATAGAGTATTTTTATATGATTTCACTGTCTATACATATTTTAATAAAGATTAACCAGCCATTATTACTCCATTTATTTGCATAACAAATAAAAGGAAAATAAAGTTGTATTTAAAGTTTTTAGATAAGATGGAATGTAAATATTCATTGGATTTTTAATAGCGCCGTTAAAAAAATTTAGATCTGGTTTCGAATAAAATTAAAGAACCTTGACCGATCCATAAATACAGATAGAATATAGATTAGTCTTCTATAAAATGAGAAACCTATATTAGATCATAAAAAACCTTGAAGTTATTGGATAAAGATGTAAATACTATAATCTATTGAAAATTCTTTTCAATTTATCCAAAAATTTTTATTAGTTCAATTTTTACTTTTCTTCACTCGGCTGCAATTCAAACACGGAATCCTTAATTTATAAATATAAATAGGGTTGAATACATTTCCAATTTTTAGATCTGGCGAGTCTTTTGTCTTTTTTCTAGATCTATAAAATGTACCAGATTTAAAATATTCATATAACCTTTTAATTTTCTTCATAGTCAAATTTTTTGAACCCCTAGAAAGATAATACTCTCTCATAATTTTTAATGTGAACAAAAAAAAATAAATATTTTTTGATCTGAAAGATATCCCTATTTTATTTGCAAAAAATTAATATAACAAGTCGCTTGCCATTTAATAAAGTTTTCTAATAAAAATTATTTCGCTAAAAATTTGTTTTAAATTCAGAATGAATAATCCTTAAAAATTCCAAATAAATTTATCAAGAGAATTACCCCTTTAGTCAAAAAAATTATAGCATTTTATAAATAATATTCGTATTTTTTAGTCCTATAAACCTAAAAAATATTTTCCACTTTATAGATTTCCAGATAAAACATCCTAGATAATTTAAGATAGTCTCTGATCACAAAAAGTTCAGTAAAATTTATTTTAACCGTAAAAGATTTGAAACAGTTTTGTAAAATATTTGTTTATAAAAGCTCAATACTTATTACATAAAGTTGAAAATTAATTGCAACAATTTTTAAAATTTAATAATAAAAGTTATATAGTGAATGAATAACATTTAAATTAAAAATTTTAAAAAAATCACGATCCAGAAATCCAGATTTAATAAAAAGCAGTTTTGTTAAGAAAAAATTGAAATGAATAATGTTTTGATATTATTTATCCTAGTTTTTATTCTTTTTAGATGATACCATTTTATAACTTTCGCATTATTTCCATTAGGAAAGTTTTAAATGCTGCAAAAATAACTGATTTATGACAGTAATGTCAATGGCTAACAATATAATCTTATATCGATAGCTAAAAACATATTTTCTCTATGATCTAAATTATAATAATAAAACTCTAGTAATTTTAGTAAATTAGGTCTCTATGGCAGTTACTTCAAAGTAGAATGATATATTATTTTTAAAACAGTTAAAAAATAAAAAAAAGCACATATTACTTAATATAAATTTTTTTAAAAATATATTTTGAACATTATTAACATTACTCCCAAAATAACTTGTACCGGTCGTAATATTAGATTTATATTTTAGAAAAAATTTACTACAACCTAGTTTTACTGTTTTCAGTAATTCTACGTTGAATTTTAAGCGTAAAATACTCCATATCGTATAAAATCATTTTTTCACTTGGAACGTGGTGGAATTTTTACATATAACTGGTTAACAGTGTAACTGGCTGACTGAAAAAATGTGTTCATTTCCCCTTTTTTATTGGAGCAGATTCAACCGGCTAATCTCATCTACGTCTGATTAATTGTTGAATTTTGTTGGTGATGATTTTATTACTTATTAAAGGATACAAATTCTAATCATTATGATCTCTCAAAGAAAATGATTAAAGTTGTTGGAAGCATTTCTGGAGCAAAATTAGACAATTTGCCATACTGAATTGAAGAAAAAAACGCTATATTACTTATTCTTTAAGTTTAAAATATAATTCAAGAAAAAATACACCAAAATATTCAAGGAATATTAACTTTAAACCAGGTGACTTTCAAAAAGTCAAGGAATATATGCTAGCACGATGTACGTCATTATATAATATCCTCATTCTTAGGTGGAAATATCTATTTAAGTTTATTGTAAAGTATAAAATTCGTTGAATTTTTTCATTATTAAAAATTCAGTTGGTTTTTAAAAGAAGAACCTTGAAAAAATTGTAAATTTGAAATTTTTCAATAAAATTACTTTTAATACAAAAATATTATTATTTTAAATTAATTATTCATCTTAGAACTAAATTGAGTTGAGTTAAATATTATAGCATTAACTTATGTTTTAGCAATTAAAATAGACTTTTAAAAATTTTGTCCATAAAAAAGAATTAATCATGTCATAAAAGAATGTTAAAGAGAGCTAATGGACTTTTTTAATTTTATAAAATAAAGCTGTTGACATTATTAAATTTAATAAGATAAATCTTAATATTTTTTGAAAGGAAAAAATTGAAGGTTGATCTGGAAGAATTTTAATATATACCTAACAATAATATTATTTGATCAAACTTTTTTATGTAATAATTATTTAACGTAAAAATGTGAGGATTCGATCGTATCATGATAAAACAAAACCATAGAATCCATTACTTCAAAAAATATTTAATTTTGTTTGTGTATTCTTATTTTATCTTTATGTTTTCTTCATGGATTTTTCAAAATATTGGTCAAACTATGATTTTAAATATAAACTAGATTTTAAAAATGATGTTGATTTTCAATTTTATAGAAAGTGAAAATATTAATTAATACTTGATTCGAGATATATTTTCAGCTATATCCTTAGGTATTTCACCTAAAGATTAACATTATTTATTAGAATGAAAATCTTCAACGGATGTAAGAATTTAAGTACTTATTTTTGTGAAACAAAAAATAATAAAAAGAATGAAATATATTTTTTTATCTCCATATAAAATAAGTAATATTTCCAAATTACCTTGAAAATAATTTCAATTTTTTACTGGAGCTTGAATTAAGGCTTGGTGCTTTAATTGGTTTGTCTTCTTGATAAGTCGATGAAATTCTATATATGTACCATTTTTATTTTTAAGTTCAGTATCAGCCAAAGATCTTTCGTAAAGTGTTGGTGATTCAACCTTAGCATAATATAGTTGCATAATATTCTAATCACCTTTCCGTTGGTAGCAACTTCCGTGAGTGGCAAGGTTTCCTTATCGCAGGACTTGGTATTTTCCATATCTTCACCGCTATCCATAAAAACTGATCTTGGACTTTCACTATGAATTATGAAATGCCGCAGTTCAATTAATTCAGATTCTATGTTCTATTTGGTTAGCCATCATAGCATCTGAAGAAAAAACCTTGACATAATTTTGGATTTCATTTAAGGTTTTCTTCAATAAACCAAGTTCGTTAAACAGTTCTGAAATTTGCTACGGTAATTAAATAAAAAATAATTTAAATACATTTTTATCAAGTTCGTTGCCGTTTGAATTACCGTTCATTGCTGTTTGGAAGTGTGAATTGTTACCTTGTGAATTTTAATTACTTATTTAATCCCTTGAGCAAAAACGAATGGTTTTAATTTAGATATACAACTTTTTGAACTTAATGATACACATTTCAACATTATTTTTTTAATAATTTGAATAATATCTTTGCAAAAATTATTCTGTAATGAAAAGGCTCAATGATATATTCTATATGTATGAAACTCTATTATCCAATTTTAAAGAACATCAATATTTAGGATAAAAGTATTAATAACATATAATTAAAACATTAAAAATAAATTAAAAATGTAATCCTTTAGGACACACAAAAAATACAAAGTTTCTATCCTCGAAAAAAAAATCAAGCAATTTTTTTATCCCTTTCTCGTGGTAATATAAATATTAAAATAAAAAAGAATCGAAATCTATTAATAAAAATAAAAGTTTAAGGCATTTTTTGACGATAAAATATAACCAGATTAAAACAGGAATTTGGGAATATAATATAGTTTCTTTAATGATTTAAAATTTAAGGAATAGATCTTCATCAAAACTGATGTAATGTAAAAACTATTATATAATTATTATGTTTATACAGTCAACGAGAATACACGTCAATAAATAGTTTAATACGTTTTGCAAGCAAACCGTTTTCAACGCATGATATATTAGACAAAAATAACGCAACTTTACAAATTTAAAGCAATTTCTGTAAAATGCTTTAAATTTGTATCCTTCAATTACTATTTCTAACTTTGACGTGATGCAATACCCATTTTCAGCAAACAGAACATTTTTTTTCAGTTAAAAGAATTATAATTCATGTTGAGGTATTTTTCATTAGTTCAAAATAATTTCTCACATCAGTTTCGTACTACAAATAACTAAATCATACTTAATCTGATGGCGTGACAAATTTCGATATTCACAAATATTTACCCTACAAAATGAATATATCCATGTTTATAGTATCCTTTATTGAATTATGATGTAAAAAAAATACAAGCCATTTGAAAATGATTCTAAAATTT
>LDMZ01027395.1:0-17816 GCA_001455285.1 Sphaeromyxa zaharoni | reverse complement strand
AACTGTATTCTTACAGATAGTAGATCGCGATTACTAGTCCAGCGAGTTAGCAACTTAATGTTCGTCAAGTTTCTCGGTCCTCCCTTTAATTTATTGAAACCCTAGGAATATGTTAGGAAGAGGCTTAGGAACCATTGATCAGCAATTAACGGACAGACGAAAGTTGCGAAAACTAACTTGAATTAAGAAAAGGATCGGATTTGGAAATTTTTGTGTTTTAGTTTTTCAGATTTTAATAGATATCAGCTTTTTGTATTCATTAGATATAAAAATATTAAATATGTAAACGGTTTGAAACTAAAACTACTTGTATTCGGTCATTCAAACAAGGGTTTTGAATAATCTCAATTTCTTTCAAATTTGTGAAAGTAAAATGATAAATGTTGAGGCGAACCGTCCACCTACTTTTAAATTTAGCAATACACTAGTGATAATAACTACTATAATTCTTTTATCCTTGGACGGATTGAATTTATATACTGTGTGCCGCGGAGTCTTGAGAGTCGAAAACCCGGACAGTAACCGAAAACGACGACCTCTTAACTTCAGCACACAGATGGCAGTAATTTGATATTTACTCAATCCCGTTGAGCTATGCTTTTTTTTCCCAGAATATTTCAGCAAACTTCTGGCTAAAAGCAATTTTTGTAATTAAGCAATACGCTATATTTCTGAGGATCTATTTCATATAACTCCAGTGATAAACAATATTTCAACATGCCTTGAGAGAATATAAATTGATTGTTGCCATGTGGGAAAAATTATCAACCTTTACATAGTCTTTCTTACCGGTTTTGAAAGAGTTTTAAAAATGGAATCACCCTCACACCCTTCTATTTATGTCATAAACTTTAGCAGTGGAATTAACTTCAGCAATTAGGCCGTCGTTTTCGATTAATAAAATCTTTTTATTCGATCCACGATGGTTTGGTTCATAATCTGGCAATGTTTCCGGGTGTTACTCTGCATATTGTTTCAGTCAAAAATTTAATTCCAAGAATTATCAAAAAACAAAAAAGTAAACGTCCAAAATACGTCGACACATCAATTGTTTTACATTTGCGAAAACGCGTGTAATAACATCATTTCTTCCTAGGATTTAGAAAAAAAATATATACTTTAAATTTGTCCACATTTCATGTAATATTTGTAAATAGTTACTTTTCACATTCTGGAGTTCATTAAATCTCTCCATCCCGTGGATTGAGTTTTATATTATTGTGAAACTTTTTTATTAATTTTTAGAAAGAGTGTCTTTATCAAAAAACTGTTCATTGTATACTTGTATTATTTATTTTCTTCGATATTCGAAACTATATATTTTATTTTATTTCTTGCATTAATCACCTTTTAATGATTTCTTGAATGTCAAAACTGATTTTAAAATTTTATCAATAATCATCCAAAAGACTACTTCGATGTATTATTTTGGACAGAAAGAAACAAGAAAGCCTATATTTACTTTATTTTTCATACATGGATTTTTTCAATTGCTTTGCTCGTATTGAAACTTTTCAGGTATCCATATTTATTATTCTTGAACAACAATATCAAAAACTTCATTTTATAATAATACTATTATGATTATTTAGGTTGCAGTTTTATAATATCAATTGAAAATTAAATAACGGAAATTAGCCATTTACTGTTTGGAGCAGGCAAGCTATAGAAAAATGTTTTAAAATATTCTCAGGCAAAAATTTAAGGGAGTATCTTGCATGTATAGAGTGACAAAATGTAAAGTTTTAAACGCCTCTGGGGGTCGGAAGATATAGATTTTGCTAGAATAACAGAGAGAAATTTATGAGTTGAAAATATCAACTGCAGTATAACACGTAACAATATATATATTCAATAATCTATATCTCTCAAAACCGCCCGCCTGGCGTATGTACATAAGTTAATCCGCTACATCTACCATTTTTCATTCAGTATATAATAAGACCCATAGGAGGGTACCTTTATTCGCACTGACGAGCTAAATCAAGATTAACCTCACGGGTAACTCAGGAAGTTTTAGTATCTTGTACATCAGACAAGAGGTTGTAAAAAGTTAATTGATGAAAAATTAATTGCAATATTTTGATCCAATTAATTGATTAGACCAATACTTCTATTTAAATAATTGATTAGTGTCATATCAATTTTTTGCAATATTTTCATATTCGGAAAGTAATGTTAATATTAGTTTGACCCAACAGTGGCTAAATCATGAGTTGCTTTATTGTTGTTAATCTTTAGTGTCCCGTCTCTCCCCATGATTTCTCTCTGGAGTAAAAATAGACAGATTATTATTATTGCATAATATATTTCTGCCGACGTTCTCCTGTTCCAGTATATTCAATGCTTATGAAACGCAACAGGTGAAACGTCAGTGGAATAACACCGTGAAATAATAACCTGTCTTTACCACAGGAAGAAATCTGGGGAGAGACATGACACTGAAGATTTACGATAATAATGTTACACGAGTAACCTCTTGTCAACAGGTCTTCGATGTCTGATCCGTTCTTTTTAGCAACTTATTAAATCAAGCCAAGCAAATTGTATCCAAGATGCTGACCTAACTGCTCTCTGTGGATGTATCGATCACGTTTGTTCTTCTCTGACCGAGTTTTCCCACCAGCACAGAAAATATTAACTGCGATGTGAGATGAAGCGTACTAGTTTTATCCGATTATTATTTTTCATCAGTGAAGTTGTGAGATGTTGTTTTATTTTTTTCAAATTACCCATGAAGCGAAAAAACGAGCGAATAGCCAGAAAATATTTCAACAGAACAGACAGTGAACATGTATGGAAATTCAAGTGTGGTAATGAGTTGATTCGGGAAAAAGGGACTGGATGGACAGATCTCATGAATAATATTAAAAATCAACACCCATAATATTCTTATTTGCAAGAGGCTGGTCAGCAATCTCTGTTGAATTTTCTTTCCTCAAGAAGTGGTTTGGTTGTGTCAGTCCCTCAGCCTTAAACATTTGTGGGTAGATATATTGGGTATGCGTTGGTTTGAATCCATTTTCCTTTCTCGAAGACCCACTCATTTGCAAATATACAAATTTGGGTAGTATGACAAATTTGACCTTAAGAAAATATATAGGAAAACTAGTTCATTGGTAATCCGTGACTGGACTAAAGGTTCAACACACTCCATTGGAACTTTGAATCTTATACTTACAATAATCAAAATAGATACTGTACTAATTTTTTGGCTTTTTTACTCATGGTGAGTGAATTATCCTTACCTGCTTCCGATCATGTTGAACTTATAAAGTATGTGTTGAGTGTAACAACAAAAATTTTGAAAATGTTGTTGCTATTAACGGTGATAATGCTGAGGTGAACAGATATATAGCGAATTTGTAGAAAATACTACTGATTGGATGTGCCTTTCATTAATTTAATGTAACAATTTGTGCTTATCTTGACAAGCAGGAAGCTCTGTTTAATGAAATCAATATACTGAAGGTCAAGTTAAATCATTAAAACTTGCTTGTAAACTAAAAAAAGCGCCTTTAAAACCTATAAATAGAAATAAATCCCGTTAGTCAAGTACATATGATATGATTGAGATATACATCAAACTCAGGCAAATTTTAGACATTTTTCAAGACAACCCAAACCTTCTTGATTATCTCTTGACTCCACGCAATCATAATGATATATAGACTCTAAAAGACAATTTAGATAAGCTATGCTCAGTAACAATTGTATTGCAAATAGCAGATATAGATTTGGGTAATGATCGAATTCTTTTTAACGAAATTATTGTATTGTATCGCTAAGAAGAGTCCCAAAAATACTTGTTGCGATCAGCAGCCATTGTGCACCGCCAAAATTTTGATAGCTGGATCGTAAAACTATTACAGTATGCAGAAGCAGAGCTGAATTCAAATGATGTTGCTGCTCTATATCAGTTAAAAGTTACAAGTGGTGCATCACAACAGTGTTATATACCTATATAAGAAGATGATTTTGCTTTAGTTTTTTTAAAGAAACGTAAAAAAGATTAAATTTTACCCTTATACCAATATTTGAACTGCTGATTTCTACTACCAACTTTCAGTATTGTGGAACGTTTCTTCAGCACTACAGATTACGCTTTTAATGATTTTCGGCAAAACCTAAATCCATTGAATTTAGGGATGTAGTTATTTCTAAAATTTAATTGCTTTTTTGGGATGAAAACCTAGTATCAGAAATCGGCAGCCAATCATGATTGTTTTGTTAATACATTTTTGATACATACCGTGGTGACAATTGGATCATTCGGGAAGCTTATGCATATTATGATCTTCAATTCGTTTTCAAAAACTGTTAAATGTAGAATATAAATGGCATCGTTTTGAATTCTGTCATATAATTAAACTTATCTGATAATAAAGTTTTTTTTAAATTAGAGGAAATAATTTTTATTTTTCAAACATACTGGTTCGTATATAAATCTATGGAAAATTAAAAAAATGTTTTTATTTGCTAAAAAATAATTGACCATTAACTGATTGAAAAGGTTCCAATCAATTATTTACATTCCCTGCACCAGACCTCTAGTTCATTTTTAACGGAAATAGCGGAATATTTATAATGAGATTTCACATTCCTAAGGCTTTGAATTCATATAACTAGGATGTAAGTTACAACAGGGGATTTTGTCAGACCCATGTTCAAATATGACATTTAATCATTAATTCTAACTTGAATTTAAAGATTCTCAAATTTTAATTACGAAAACGAAGAAAAATATATCAAGTATATAAAAGCATCATTTTAGTATTTGAATAAACGTATGGAACATAATCTTAGCTATCAGATCTTACGAGTTTAAAATCAGAATGAAAAATCTTCGGTTTTTATTTTAATCCTTTCCCGCATTTCCTCAAAACTTATGATAAAAACCAATTAAATTTTATATTATCTATCTTTCTTCATGATATTTCATGATAACCGCAAATAGAATATGAGATTCAAATGAACACCGGTATTAGAATTGTATTTTCAGTATTTTAGGAAAAAATCCTTAAAATATAATATATGTTAAAGGGTTATCTTCGTACGTAAGGGTATCTGTTGCGGTATGGTGGAAGTAAAGGTTTCCCATCCATGGTGAATCACAAAAACCACCCTGGAAGTTATTTTGTTTAAAAGTTACTTTTTCCTTAATATTCTTTTCTAAGGTTGAATTTAACCTTTGACAGGTACCGATTTTTTCATTTATAAGCGATTAAATACTGATTGGGAGGGGTCAAAAGTATTCATTCTGTACATGAAAATTCAAACATCATTAGAATGTTTATCCACATAAGATTAGCCTCAAGTAATGTATTAAGCTGATTTATCGAAGAAATAAAGTTATATACCTCTTCAGATCTTGGCAATAGAACCCTCCCAAAATCTTCATCAATAATGGTAAACAGTATTAGACAAATATGGATTTAGATCACTTCGTAATATATATAACAGATCATAATTGTTTAGCCAATCAAGGAAAATTAAAAAACGCATAAAAAACATATTTTGGAGGGAATCAGTGTTTTAGATGTATCGAACAAGTGATAACATTCCTATAATTGGTACGGTAGGGTTAGCGTTAACGTCTTATCTTACTACAAAAGATTTAGATTAGTTGAATTTAAACATATTTTGGAAAGTGTTCTAATAATTTATATAATTAAACCTACTCTAAAAAGGATAAAAATTATTAATCCTATTTAACATTTGACGTGAAATATACTCAAAATATATTTCACAAAAAAATGAAATTATAGATATACTCACAACCATAAAAAATGTGCTTAAAATCTGAAAGACTCGAAACCGACGAATCAATACGCTGTGTAAAGTACATTATACGAACAAGCACAAGAAGAGGTAATTAACCGATTTTACCCGAGACTGTATTACGGTGCCGAAAATAGGGGAGATTGCTCCCTCGTGCTCTTTATCGCCGCATATACGTTAGGATGAACAGATGTGTGAAGTTTTTGACATCTATTTTGGTCCCTCGAACTGCATCAGAGATTTGTTTGCCAGGCTTCAGGTTTTCTACTAGGAGGTATTCTCTATTTTAATTGCTGACTGCGTTTTGTAGCATGTGTTATTACAATTCAAGTCAAGATGGCAGCGGCATGCATAGGTAAGTGTTTTCATTTTTATTGTTCCTTTACTCATTTTTAATTTTGCGTCAGGAGTAATTTATTTATAAATTGTTTTAGCATATTTGTTCGCCATTTGATCTAAAGTTCCAACTAGATAAGCTACCAACTATAACGACCTTTCCTACCAAATTTAAATTTAGCCTCGTCATGAGTTTTTAAAGTTATTATATTTACAATTCGTTAAAAATCGTGTCATGCGACAGATTTGACGGAATTAGTTTTTTAATTGGTATTCTGAGGTATCAAACAGTTTTTTAAATTGTATCTTTTAATCTCCGGTTAAAGTTTTCAATTATGTACTACTGATGTTATTTTAAGATGTCGATATCTAATTTACCCCCATCTGTTTGTATGAACCGTTCAGGTTTTTTGTTGTGTTCAATTGATTCATATATCATTTCGATTCTTCAAAGAAACATATTTAGTGTGTAATGAATAAATTATTGGATTTTTAATGCTAACTAATGAATTGCAAAAGCTAACGTGGGTGGGGGTAGTTGTAACATTTTCTCCTATATGGCTTCAAGTTTTTATTTTATTTGCTACGTCAAGTATTTGTAACTAATGTTATATTTGCAATCTTTAATCAATTTAAAATTAAGTAGGCTTTAACAGTTAACAAAAGGTTGTTTTATAACATTTTTTTGGATTTAGCTGATAGTATTATCTAAAGTGTGCATAATTATTTATTCCTAAGGGATTTAATGACTGGTTCTCTATGACTGTAGCTATTATAAATTTGTAAAAACCATGAAAATTCTACGAAAAAATATTTTATTATGTGGATATGGCTTAATCAGAGTGCACTTGATTGATCATCCTGTGATCTGAATTTTGTTTCTATTTTTGCTTTAAATATTCTCATACTTGAAGATTATTATATGTAAGCTTTGATCTAGACTGTTCAATAATTTACATAAATTTTTGATTTCTAATGTTATTAACATGTATGAAAGGTTTGTTTATTACAAATTTTACTTGATCAATTTATTTTATTTAAATAAAAAATTTGTTTAAAATCGAATTGGTTTTTTAGTATATTGCATGTTAGATTATCCATGGTTCAAATGTTTGTATTTTATTTTTATTGCACAAAATGTTGATTTTTGAAAATTTTTGGCTCTTAATTTCAAATTTTCTTATAAAAAAAGTATTCGATATTATTTAAGTTGTGTGTTTTTGTGTATATGAGGTTTTTAATGCATACGTTAAGAATTTTTTTAAGACCATGGAATTAACATCATTTTATTTTCCTGTGTTGTCACTCCTTTTGGATCATTTATATTTTTTTGTGATTAGTGCTATCTGAAATACTTGTGTACTTATTTGATTTGTTCGTTTGTCACATGAAATGTTATCCGATTATATGGATGTCTTTACTAGCATTTTATGCGTGTAATCAATTTTTATATTTACTATTATATTTAAATGATAATGATCTGATTTTTATTCATTTTAGCCGAAATGATAGAACGGTAAGTCCAAATATTGTTTTTGTTGGTAATCTACCCTATTCGACTAATGATAGCGATCTACATTCATTTTTCTCTCGATATGGTTCAGTGAAGAGTGTCAAAGTGTTCTCACGTAATGGATCCTCTGCGGGTGCTGGTATGGTGAGTTTCCACGAAAATGTTGCTTCTGACGTTATCCGGAAATGCATGAACCTTGATTTTAGTAAGATTTTGCTCGATTATAATTATTTTTTAGATGGAAGGCCATTGAAAGTGCGTGAATTTTTTGAAAGTCGATATTCCGAAGTTTAGTACAAAACATACCATTAAGCAGAATATAGATTATTTTTCCATATGTTATATCATGTATTATTTAAGTCATTTTATATTGTTTTTGATCTTTTTATCTGTATGATTCAATTTTTATAATTAAGATTCTGTCTGGATTGACTGAAAAATTATTCATTATTTTTTACTGAAATATTGAAATCTCCAGCTAGATTTTTTATATATTTATATTCTCTTAGATTTTAATAAAGTATTCCGTTGTATTTGTGTCAATATTTTGAATTTGTTTTTCTGTTATATGTTTAGTATTGATTTATGTGTAACCTTTTCTGAAATAAATGTAGGTATATTACTAAGAGCTTTTTTGTCATTTTTTAATTTAATAATAAGTTGGAGAGATTTTTATCAATATTTTTCGTATATTTCCCGGGTTTACTGGAAGACATATTTACAATTTATATTTTTTTACATGAAATGAATTTAGATATTTGATAGTATTAGTTGATATCTTCCCTCCTTTTATGTTATTCTTAATTTAATTTGAATGCAATTATTTTTCGATGAAAAGATCAATATTATCTAAGTTTTGTATAAGAATTTTGATACGTATATGTATTGATGATATTTTTATATATTTTCATTTTAATTTATAAAAATTGATAAGGTATTTTCGTTCATGTAAAAATCAGTTTGTGTTGTGATGTATGCATAGTGACGGCAATGTGATCTTTCATGTTTTTTCCTTGTCAAGATAGTTCATATGATGAACTTTCGTGGATAAGAAGATATCATTCCTCAAAAATACACAGTGGTTCATTTTAACATATAGAAGTTGTACTAGAGATTTTTACAGGTTCGCATAAAATTTTTTCAGTGTTTGAAAAAATATGAGCCAGCTCATCATTTTTGCCATTTGTATTAGCCAAAAATTACTTGTTTTTTGTTACATATAGGTGTGTGCACAGATTGATCCTTAGATGAAATTCATGTGAATCAAAAATTTTAATATATCTCCCAATTTTTTATTGATTTAAGGTATCCGCATCATTCATAATTTTTGTGCCAGATTAATATTGTATTGTGCCAGATGCTTATTTTTTTTTGATTCGGCAAATTGTTTTAATAGCACTTGTATATGATTACAGCTAAATTAATGCACATTTTAATCTATTTATTGGGAACGAACCTATCGCGCTCTTATTATAATGTGATGGAGATTTCTGCTTTAGTTCTGGATCAAGTCAAATGGTGTATTTATATTTATCTCTTATCCGTCACTACGTTTACATCATCTATTTCTAAATTCACCATAACGTAATTTCTAAAGTAATATTTGTGGAATTAAAGAATTTTGATTCAATTTATCGCATGAAAATTTAATATGTCAAGTGTTAGATCCTGTTTGTTTCTTACATTCCTCTGTGTTCATATGTCTATGTGATTTGTTGATATAGACGTCAAAAAATTTACCCGATCGGTAATTGGGATATCATTTAATCTTCCAATAAAGCTTTCATTTTTCACGATAGATGCATACTTTTTCAGAATTCTTTTGAACTGCTAAAATTTATAAGAATACGTATTTTTCGATTTTGCTTCCCGGATTTGAGGTCTAAAGTTTGATTTAAAGGTCGTCGTGGGATTTAAATTTCAATCAATTATTACTTTTACAATTTTAAAGGTTAAAATTTATTTTTAACCGACTACATCATTCAAAAATATATAGATACAAATCTATGAAATAAAAAGAATAATGAGATGTTTTGGTAAAGGTTAATCGAATTTTGGAAATCAATGCTGCATCTGAGTATCTATTCCATTGTCCGATGTAATGACTTACGTGCGACCCTAATTTATTAGAAAAATACACCCCATAGTAGACTTGGGTACATCCATTATACTTTTTATGATCATATCACTGGTGCTTAAAACCTTTGTGTATATTCGTTCTTAAATATGAATTAAATGATTTATATCAATTTTTACTTTTGAGTAAGTTTTTTAATGGGTATTTTGAAGAGGAAATTCGAGTTTGACAGCCCTTTTGGTGAGGTTCATATAAAATTTCAAAGTTAGGTGTTAGAGCGATAGTGCTCTAAATATTGAATTAATATATAGAACAATAGGTCTTCCTCTTTGTAACTTGATTGGTTTGAGGCACTCTTGATTTTTTTATCACTCAATTTTTTAAAAGGATTGGAAAAATTAGATTATAATAAAATTTAATTATTTTTTATAAAAAACTACTGTACCAAAATATCATTTATGATATAGGCAAGAGTTTCTAGCATGATATCGATTTTGGAAGAAAACGTTATACTGGAGTTAGTGAACATAAAAATTAATTTTTAATTTCATTCTTTACATTAAAAAATTATTAGACTGCAGATGATTTTCAGTTTAGAAAATACATAAATCAAAAGTTTTCCTTGAAGTTGGAGACGGATAATGTACTGTATTTCAGCCCTAAAGGTGTATTCTAAATCTAAAAACATACCAGAAATTTTGCTTTTACCACTAATAAAGCTGAATTACCAATAACTTTGCAGATATTATATGCAATGGAAGAAGACTTGCAAAAATTGGTTTCAATTATTATCGGGTGGATACTTTGATATTATATTCTGGATAGGGGAAATATGACATTGAAATAGTCTAAGAGACAGAAATAGATTAAATCTTTATTGATCGGAAAAATTATAACCTAAATTTTTTTATAATTGCAGCGGATGCCAAGGAATAAAAAAATATTGACCCTAATGTTCAAAAAGTAATTTTAATTTTTTTTTATGCAAAACGTTAAAGAAAACGTACAATTCCAAAATATTTTCCTCTCAATACGTCAATTTTTTTTAAAGGTAATGATACATCGTTATTGGTTCAATATTTGTTGAAAAAGTTTTAGCAACTGGTGGTTGTTGTATCTTTTCACTGTTTCAGTTTAGAAATTTCTTTGTAGTCATTGATTCATGGCCTCCTCAATTACGGTATTATCTGCATCAGTGATGTTTTCTCTTCATTGCCAATTATTTTGTTTAAAATTTGTACTGATTGGGTAGAGCATTATTAGTTAAATATTCTTTAACAGATCGAACAAAAATGCATGTTACAATTTGATGGAATGTTCTTTGAGCTCATGTAAGACTTGATATAACATGATGAGTGCTGTTGATATAATAAATTATCAGGATTTTCTGCTTTACGCTTTAGACTCCTGGTTACACTGTTACTCATTGGCTAGAAATGAGAATCCTAACGTTTGAAAACATTATTTATTTAATATTTCAAAATGAATTTTCTCAAATATAGGTTGTAGTATTATCCAATATCAAGATTTTATTTCATTATCATTTAAATTTGTCATCAAGATGTTTTCTGAACAGATTTTTTATCTCCGTTGCCATTCAACATTTAAGTTAAAATTTATTAGAAACAATTTTCAGCACTAAAGTATTTAAAGATCCCGAATTTTTAATGCCCTAAATAGAATGAGTTACTTGACATGAAATGTTCTATCCACATAAATTCAAAGGGGTGATTTTTTCCTAATTTTTAATTACCTTATACCTTTTTAGAGAAGTTGTTTTGGTGAAAAGGGGTCGAAACAAACTATTGGTTTCATCCATATTAAGCGTTATTTCAGAATCAATTCTATTTGAGATTGCTGCCTGATTTTGTCCATTTATGACACCAACTTTCTGTGTCATAGTGATGCTTTTTGATGAAAAATTCTGATTTATAAATTTAATCACCATTTAAATCTGTTCCTCGGACTGATACATAATTTTATAATAATTATTAAATTATTTAGCTATGGAAACAAACGATTATTATGGTAATTATTATTTTTACCACATCTCATTAAATCCAATTGAACACTGAGTTATCCCGATGATAGGGGTTCTTACCTGATTATCCGTGTATGTTAATCGCAGTTTAACACAGCAGCGTCTCTTGTACAATCCCTTCGTAACATAATATTTTGGAAACCATTTTTCTGACTACTGATCAAACCTTCCCTCTGTGAGTTCTTTATTTTTTCCTTTGATGTTTTCATAACGTAAAACATGTGGGGTTAGATCAGCCATAGAGAATTTGGAAAAAAATATATGCAAAAATTAACAACTACAGGGAATTACAAATTAAAAAAAATGCAGAATTTCGCCTGTGTTTATTAAAACGTAGAGGTCAAAGTGTAAAACTTACTCTTTCCATTTTTCACAAGGATTTTAATTTGAAATTAATTTCCTCTTCACAAAATAAATTAAATAATTTTGAGATGTTTTTGACATTTATTAAATTTGACGAATTGTTATATTTTGAACAATAAAAACGCTTATAAAGTTTCTGATCGTCTTAGGGATTCAAGGCATGAACTAAAGTAATAATTAAATTTAAACGAATTTGTTGCAAAAAATAAGTTTATACATATAAACGCTTGCTTAAAGTAGAATTAGAAATAAAAAAGGGTTTAAATTTAATATTAAAATAACTTTAGTGGCTCAGAACGCAAAATTTTGGTTAATTGGAATCAGTTTCGACGAAATTTTGTTAAAATATTTTGCTTTAACACAATTTTTCAGATTAAAATATGTTCGGTCGGTTTGTACATGAATAGCTAAACTAATAATTCTATTCGTAATCACTATTAATTCCTGCTTTGAATTATAATAAAAAATTCTTTATCCATCGAATAAAAACCAAATTCTCTATGAATATTAGTTTCAAGATATCTTAATTAAAATGAAAATGGATATTTACTTGGTAATCTGTCATGTGTGCAATCTGGGAATTGAAAAAATACGGAACGTCTGAAACAAGGCAAACGTCTTCCAATTGCTTGTTATTTGATTATCAATTAACTAACACTGATATAACAAGTGCTGAAATCAGATATGATGAAAATTTACGTTACCTATCCTTCTCTATGGGTAAATGGAAAAATATACCTTTTCAAGGAATTATCAAATAATTTATTATTGATTTTTATAGCAACTTAAATAAAAACCTTAGATTATTAAGATGAGTATTATAAAAATCCACTTTAAAAAAGCATTAATATATTTTTAGCTAGAGTTTGGCTTCATTACAAATCAGAATCGATAAATGAGCTTGAGGGATTCACAGATTTTATATGGCGTACTCATATTATTCTATTCGAATTAGTGCAGCAAATATCCTTAAAATGGTTAGATTACTTAACAAATATTTATAAATGGGTATTCCAAACAGTAGCCCATGAAAAATCAAAGGGTTCAATTTGAATATAAACAAGTTTTAGAGTCGCCAATAGATATACAGCAATGAAAATATGTAACGAAAGCAACTATAGGTATTGTTGAAATAACCAAATGGAAAATTTTTTTTTGTATCTTATCTGATGCACATCTTACACTATCTACTATAGATAGTCCACTAGATTATTTCGTGTAGAATTCTCTTATAGGTTATTGGAGGAATGAAAGCTATCCTATGGTATTACATCTGTTCCAGCAATTTTCAGGTATACTTATATTCTTTTATAACTTACTTTCTAGTTTCTGGAACTACTGATTATGATCAGATAATAAATTTGATATTAGTCCTTGAAGGGCTGCAATACACAAAATTCATACAAGACGTATGCTATAGAAATTTTCGCGCGATCCATCAAGTTACCATGGTCGATACTTTACTAAATATAGAATTCACTCAACCAAAGAAATTTTTCCACAAAGTAAAAATTTTTTGAATCTAACCGAACTTGAAAGAAATATAGTCTTTAATAGTTTATGGTTTAATTTCTAAAATAAGTTCATAACATTGGTACTGGATATTTTTCAGTGAATTACACAAACTTGTGTTTTAAACTCACGTAAATAATTTGAAGAAATAAAAAAGTATGAAGGTCTTGTTATATTTGTTTTATGATATATTTTAATCCATAGATCAGATCCACTTCTATCAGATTTGATATGATATATAGATTCCGTTTGTTTTTGACCATTTATTAAAGGGAATTATGGAATATTTTATACTATTTATACATGGATAGTAAAGCTGCAGAAACGAAGTGTTCATTCATTAATCGAAAAATACGTACAATTAATTTTAATGTAAAAATTACACAAATACTTTATGTATCTTAAGATATTCATTAAGTGAATCAAAGACCTCCTGAAGGAGTATATGGAAATTATTAAGAAATATTATCACATGTTTTATCTAGAGTTACTGTATGGAATTATACTTTAAGTGTATCAAAAATACATGACAAAATAAATTGAAAACAATAGAACTAGGGTGGTATACTACTCTTTGACTCCTGTTAAATTATTCTAATCAAAGAAATACAATTTGAATGTTTTAGTTCGTAAAATATAAAATTCAAAAAACTATACCCAAGCTTTTCCCATTTAGGAAAAAAAATATTCTCATCCCATGCCCACAGGATTCAGCATCTGCTAATGACAGTACGATATTGTGGTATTTTCCCAGGGTTTCCGGGAGAATTCAGTACTGTAGTTATATAGATTCCATCGTCCAGCCGGTGGTACAAAAGAGTATGACGATGTGTATTTCATAATAAATCAAAAACTATTTAAATTAATCTGTTTAATTACAATAGGTGTCTTTCACGAGGTTCCATGAGGCCACATTCCGGCGCAAATGTATCCGATGGAGTTACCCGAGGACATACGACAATATAATAATTTTATTTCGTATTGCAACATGTTTTTTGACTAAAATATACAAAATATAACCGAACACTTATTTCTATTCTTATATTACAGTTGGCAGCCCTGGAGGTGAGTAGGTACTTCTCTATAGACGATTATGGTCCAGTTAGTGGAGCTTTCTTTGAAAAGGGGTTGGCATAAATATTAAAATATTGCGGTAGACACATAAACGTATGTATCTGCCACGTGTACGCGATATATGGTAACGTCTCAAGGCCAGTTGTTACTAGAATATCGTTTAAGAAATATTATTTTGATAAAAAACCTAAGAGAAGTACTTTAACTTAAGAATAGATGAGACATCGTATTAGAACCAAATTACTAACGTCGTAACCAACCACCTAAATCACTAATAATCCGATAATTAATTACCTAATGTATAATACCTCCTTCCTTAAAGGTATTGAACCAAGTATATAATCACCTGCTCGTATTCGCCAAGGTAGCCTTCTATTTCGACGTGGCCTTAAATGTATTTCCAGCTCATGTTCCTTGTTATCATTGACTTTTATTAAACTATTATTTGCGTCAACTTCCTAGTCTGTACCAATTAGTAATCGAGACAACACATCTATTGTTACCTCATATTCTTCCTAATAACTAAGTCTTAATCGTTCAAAATCTCTTTTTTGTAAATTTATGATAAATTAATACGTGCCTTCGCTTAATTATTTTATAATTTTTCCATGCACCATTTTAGGTTTCTTTCATTTCATATTTTGAAAATTTTTGAGATTTCAATGTTAATTTAACGTCAAAAAAATTTTACCCATTATCTTTTAATTTTAAATTGAGAGCAGAATAATCTTTTAAGTTTTGAAAAGTTGTAAATAAGTCAAAATAGAACTTAATTTTATTTCCTCTACGAATCTGACTAGGAGAGTTATGTCCAATAGAGAGCTTTCCTCGGTACTCAGTAAAAATTCATTAAAAGCAATATCTAAAGGCAATTAATTTTCTTTAACAACTTCTTCATGGCTTTAATAAATCACTCAATCACCTTCTTAGTTGTTGGATGGTAGGTAGCACTTTTTCAGTGCGCGATTCCACATATTTTGCGCTACATTTGTAATTCTTCGGAAGTAAAACAAGTCACACTATCTTGAACAATAACATAAGCAAACCTCAAATGTGAAAAATCATTTTCTAGATAATAAATTGTTGCTGCAGTAAAAATTTTATCGGGTTTATATATGCCTGAGTACTTCCAATAATAGTCAAACACTATCAACCAATTATGACCAAGAAAGTTAATTGCGTAATCAATGTGAGAATACGCTTCCACGGTTACTCTGAAATTTTCAAAGGGTGAATCTAAGCGGCAGACAAAGCATTTTGAAATTTAGCACACTTTTACCAAAATCTTCATAGTTCTGTAATAGAATAGAATCACGAGAATAGGTATCGAAAAGAAAAGATATATATATTAACTTAGGCATGCGTTATTTATAAACAAAGTTTATGAAAATAATCACGAAACGATGACGTCACTAATAATTTGTTTATTAAAATTATTATGAACAATATCTGTTACAGTTCGACTATATCTTGATTGATACCCGGCAAATACAAATTAGACCTGGCAAGTGGTTTCATACATCTAATTCCAAAATGTCATTGTAGCGTACAAGAGAAATAAATCTAAATAATAATTTAAATGCTAAGTCAGTCCGCGTGCTCCGATCCTGGCCGGGCGGCCATAGTCATAAATTTAGAATCTCCATGACTTCATGCCTTAGTAATTAAGGTATCAAAACTCTTGATCCAAAAAACAAGGATCCCCGATCAACTAAAAATGAATTTTTAAGTTTTTTATAGCTTTTTAGTTATGGTGTTAACTGTTTCGATCATCCATAAACGATGAATTAGATGAAGTTTGATAGCTTTTCACCATTAGTAATATTTTCTTATAAATTTCCCTTTTTATAGCTGTATACTTCATTTTCAGAAGTAGTAATTGCATTTATAACGTATTGATCGTTTTATATTTCCTTTTCGTCCAAATCCAAATCTGTGCTCTTGATAAGCCTACTTAAACAGTGAGTATTTCCATGTTCAGCAGTCTTTCTGTATTCAAAGTCATAGACGTATTACCCCAAGGTGTAAACCCAACGAGACTAACAATTTGCTGTCATAATATAAGTAGCTTTTCTTCAAGAAAAAATAGATAGAAATTGTTAATGGTTTGTTAAAATAATAAATTTCCTCCCACAAATATTAGTGGAATTTAGTAATACCGAATATAATGGATAAGGGTTCTTTTTGAATAATTTTTTTGAGTAGATTTGAAGACTTTTGTTGCATTTGCAATGAGCCTTTCGCTCCCATCGTCGTATCTATGAGTTAAGAAAAACATGATTCCAACATCGGAAACATCAATTGAAATGTTTATTTCTTTTGTTTAGTCAAAATGAGCCAAGACCTCCTCCGATGAAAATTTTTCTTTTAATTTATCAAAGCATTCTTGATAAATTTCTTTCCGTTCATAAACAGTCTCAATTATTCTCAACTGAAAAAAATATTCAATCAATAAAAAAAATGATTTACAACGAATTATCCTTAATATTTCACCGAACCAGTAAATTCCTTAAGTTCTTTCACATTGCAAGGTTTTGGTAACTTGCAAGTAAAATCTACTTTAGACCCCTTCTTAATACCATTTAGAGTAAGGATATGACCTAGATATGGGACTTCAAAATTTACCAAATAGCAATTTTTTGTTTCATATAATCCATTTTGATTTAACTGACAAAGCAAACGAAATAAATTTTTGAGATGATCTTTCCTTGTGCTTCCATTGACCCAAATGTAGTTAAGATATACAGAAACCCGTATAAGATCAGCAGTAAGTTAATACTTGATCTCTTTGAAATATTCTTAGCGTTGATTTTATGCCAAATAGTAAAATTGTTTGCAGTAATAATCCTTCATGAATGCTGAGTCAAACCTTTTTTGGACTCTCCGTAGAAAGACTCATCTGATTACAGGCATCAGAAAGATATTTCTTTGTGAAATAATAATTCCGATTTAAATTGCACACTAACTCTTCTGAGAGTGGTATGATTTGGTGATGATCATCCAAAAATGGGTTAATTATTACACTATAGTCCCAAAATATTTTTAATAAATTCTATTTTAGAACGAAGACCAAAAAACTGGTAGCGTTGCCCTAGCACAAGGGTAGGTAATGGGGGTCG
>LDMZ01027278.1:0-34064 GCA_001455285.1 Sphaeromyxa zaharoni | reverse complement strand
TTTTTTTTTACATGTCTTATTTAAACACAAAGAAATTAAAAATATTGCTTAAAGCTACTAAATGATAAAAGTTTTGTATCAATAATAACTGCCTATTTTGCATATTTTAATATACTTTAATTTATTCAATTTTAAACAAATAATAAGGATCAATTTTTTTTCGGTTTATGATGCGAAAAAATGATTTTAATTTAGATACATTTTCCAAGATACCTTTTTGCGTTTGTGTAGAAATTTAAAAAAACTTAGCAACGGAATCATCTTCAACTAAATGATAACTATTTTATATGCTGGTGCTATTCGCATGGATGTTTTAAAAAATATTGACAAAAAATTTTCCATTGAATCATTTTACCTATTTCATAATAAAGAAAGCAGATTGCCGATAAGTGTTTTAAAAATTTATTTTTTAGACTCTATTGAATTTTTGAAAGAATCTCCAAAATTAAATTTTCTTTCTTAAAACATTTACCTATTTTAAAATCTCTAAATTATTCCAGGACTTTTAAATATATAACATTACATCATTTATATCTGAGGTTTCTTTAGATATTGCGAATATTCTGTACTAAATCTGTTTCATGACAATCACGTTTCTCTTTCAATAGTTTAAAAAGAATAAAGTGTGCTATTTTTAAATCTGACCCATTAAATATATCCCAAAAAATTTAAAGAAGTTTTTCGTCGGAGATCTTGCTTCACCCTTTTTTGCCTTTAATTTACCTGACCAGTTTTAAAGATATATATTAAGTTTTCTTGGATATTATTCCATCTAATTTTAAGGTTTTTATAGCTTGAAGAATGATTTAGGTCCCAGGTCCAAGTAACTTTCATTCATTATGATTGATAGTAATTGATTGTGTCAAATATATCATTTACCTGTGACATTATTTTACTCGGGGATTCGATTTCAAACATTTATGGAAAAAATATAAATTATCTTTTCGAGCATTAAATAATGGTCAGCTTAATAGTTCATTTTTGGTAGTAAGGTCATGTGACATAATAAATCGACTTAGAGAACATTAATAGAAAAAAATTGTTTGTTGAAGGTGTGAACGAGGTAAAAGAGAATTTGAGTGATAACATATAAAATTTAAATTTTGGACTCGTTATTGTCTCATTGATATTCTTACACGGAAGCATAACTTCAGCAATAATTTTGTTATTCCAAATACACACCATATCATGTGTCTTAATTTGTTGCGAAATTTCGTATATACAACTTTAATATATGGGCAAATTAAGTATAAATTAAAAATTTTATTCATGCCTCGATTAACCGTTTTAATTCTATTTTGTAAAATAATATTTTCTTGATATATATAAAAAAAACAATCATTAGTTCTCCTTTACTCAATCTTTTGAAATGAAAAAAAATAACCGAACCTTTCGAATTTTATAAAAAATATGAAATTAGCTATACTTTTCCGGTGACATGTACAACCTATAGATTAAAAAATATCTTGTATTTTATATGCATGCAATAATATATATATAATTAGAAATGAAAAAGTAATGTAAGAATATGATTAATCATTTTTTAGAATAATTTGTTTGTTTATTATTTTATTAAATGCTTTTAATTATTAAATTATTTGAATAGGTTACTTTATTTATATATTATTAGCTTAAATAAAAAAATTTTTAATAACAATTTATGTTTAGTTAGATCTTTAATGGAAAAAGTGAAAATACCTTGTTACTAAATCAAATACTTATTTATAAAATATTAACAAGATTCAACTCATATTATTAAAAAATTTGAGTTTTTTTTTTAAAATACTTTCAATGGATTACTTATACAGGTTTATTCAGGTTAGAGAAGTATGAAAAATTTATTAAAAATTCCCTTTATTTATTTGTACATGACTTGAAAGGAGCAGGAGCAAAATAATAATTTTGAATTACTTTCAAGAACTAAAATCATAGCGTCAACAGTTCTTTATTTAATAAAAGTAAAAAATTAACAAGGCATTTATAGTAAAAATAAAAAATTGTTAATATTCCCCTCCAATTAAGTATGAATGGTAATGGTATTAGCTGATATTTTTTTAAATATATATAATTTATACTATCAAGGAAACTCTGAGCAGATAAGAATTTATTCGCTAAATAATCAATTAATCTAATATAATCGGTCATTCCATTCTAATAATATTTCAAATTTGTTATTAATATTGGTTAATATGTTATTGTTAAAACGATCTTAATCTAAAAATACATTTTTAACATTCCAAGAATGATTAAGGGAATTAATTTAAAAAATACATATTTAGTGAAGGGGAAGTATTTTAAATTGTTAGAAACTTTTGATGTGAGGCTAAGAAACCATACAGAACGACGGAAAATTTAATCTTTTTAGTTATGAATATATTGAGGCTCATACAAAGTAGCATTTGTGTAAAATACAAAAAATTGAAATTACGCTTACTCTAACATGTTTTTGCCTATTTTCAAAGTATTTATGATATCTTGAGACTAGCATAATAACAGATGGTAGATATACCACACTTAAATACTTCAACTACTCTAATAGCAACATTTTTGTTTTAAAATCCATATTTAGATGCATAATACATTTATCATAATATATAAGAGCCTGTAGGTTTTTGATTGAATGTAAAAATTGCTTCAAATAATGACCCCATATATCTCTTATTACTTACTATTTTCAACGTTATAAGTAGTCAATAATGTAATTTTCTGACATCTGTGATTAGTTTATATTGGGGTTACACATATAGTTATTTTTTAATTGTAAAATTAATAACATAATTATTATTAAAATTATTATATTTTAGGCTAATCTTTATTTGGTTTTAGGAAAAATCCGAATTTAAAATTAATATATCGATGAGATTTCATTTTACCTTTTTTTCAGATAAAATAAATTCTATTAAAATAAATAATTTGCATATTTTTTAAAATTGGATATTAAGATACGTTCCTCTATTGAATCCTAATATTTGATAAGAAATATTTTTGTTGCATTTAACATTCAGTAATAATTTTGGTGCGTCATTTTCAAATAAAATTTATTTTTTCTTTAAATATATTTTAATTATTTGAAGTAAAGCCTTACTAATATTTTTAGGGCATTTTAATGAACTTATGTTCATTTTATTAGGAGGAATATTTGTTGGTATTATTAGCCTAGTTACTTCTGTACCAGCATTGTTTACCTATAAAGGATTGTTTTTCAGATTTATTTGTGATACCATCCTTGGTTAACGTATGAAATTTTTTGAGATTTATTTAGAAGCCCTTAATTTAGTTTCAATTGCTCTCACTTTGATAGTTTATGAAGATATAAAAGGTACTTTATTTTTGTTTTTCAAAATTCAATAGAGCAAGGAAAATTAATATTAAACAGTAAATATTTTTATTATAGATTAGGAGTGAATTTCTACGTGCTTCTGTTTAATTGTATCGCAACAACCGTGAACCTTGCTTTAGAAATTTGGATATTGTATCAAATGAGATTTAGAATAGATAGATTATTTGACATTACATAAAAATATTGTTTCGAAATAATAATAGATTACTTTTCTGTGTATTTTTGTTATAATATGGGTGTAAATTCCTTATTTTAGCGTGTAAAATTTCGAGAAAAATTAGATTCTTATCGTAAACAATTTTTTTAGGTAATAATTTGAATTTTTATATCTTTATAAAAAATTTGATACTGAAAAATATTCAAATGTACATACATAAATATTTTTATTATTTTATATCTATGAAATTAAAATCTGGGGATCTAAACTGAAATCACAAATCATTGCTCTTCCTTCAGTTTTTCCATGGAGAAAATACCTTATGTAAAAATAGGACTCCTATACATTGCTTGAATATCTGGTATTTACAGACGATTTGTCTGCTGCTGTATTCAATATTTAGGATATTTTTATAACTTTTAGGGTAAAAAAAAGTCTTAGCAAGGTTTCCAAGCATAACAAAGACGTTTTTGATGGATTTACTTTCGAGCGTCTCTCGTCATGGGTCTACTAATCGAGTATACATGTAAAATTAGAATAGTTGGAATCTTCTTATCTTTGCATATAATATTCCCAATAAATGCCCGAGATAATATTAGTTCATGGTAGTATCCTTTCGAGAATTATGGATAAAAGAACTATCAGATTCTGCATGAAACCCTAAACTAAAAAACATTCGTATGTTACTTTATACGGTTCGACTGGAAGGCGGCATCACTGGATCCAAGAAAGTGAAAGCAATAATACAAAAAATATTTATATAGAAGATAAACCCGGGTATTTAAAAAATACATTATATCGACGCAGATATTGAGAAATCAACTTCCAACATGCATAGCTCTCCTAATATAAATCAAATTCGGTTGTAACACATTTTATAAAATTTTGGTTGGTAATTTTAGAATTTACATCCGACACTACCCAACCGAGAACTCTGTTTTTATAACAGAAAAATTCAATACACTACGTTCATCAATCAAAAATAGTTTTTTTTTCAACATATTTCATGAATTTCATTTATTTCTTGGTTGTAAGTTTACATTTATATTTACCCGACAACACAATAAATCATTTATAATATTTTCCTAGTTTGGTGACAATAGTTAAATCACCGATTTTTTATTAAAATAAACTTTTACTTAAATTAGGGCACGTACTAATATTAAAATCTCCAATCTTTAATATACTGTTCAAAATTTAAAAAAATGAATTCTAAATAATTTTTAAAAAAAGTTAATAAATAACAGATGTTCATCGATTTAGTATTTTAAACGAAATATATTTCTCTGTCAATATTAGGTTTTATTCCATAGAAATCTATGAAATTATCTTTGCCAGATTTAAAAAATCTTTCTAGCAATCTAATATTTAAAACCGTTTCTTCAGAAAATCAAGACTGTTTTATGGCAAACTTGTTTTTAAATTATGGAACTTCAACTCAATTTAAAAAACGCACTACGAATTGCTTTATGAAAAAATACGCTACTCCAAATAAATTTTATCGTAAAACATGAAATAGATCAAATATATTGAAGTACTGTATCCTTTTTTGAGCAAATAATCGTTGAGAATTATTATCGGTCATCGAGGATTACTAAATTAATTGGTAAATTTAAATAAATATATACAGGAATATTTATAATTCATGGTATCCATGTGTCCATTTTCGGCATTATAAACACGTAAACCTCTAAATTTGGAGTAGAGTTTCATTTAGAAATATGAAAAAGTTATCAAAAATATTAGGGCTGATATTCACAAGATTTAAGATCAGGCTAAACATGCAAAATTATATTAGAACTTTATTCTTCAACCAAATCAACATAAAACATGTAAATATATTAAATTAAGTTTAGTTTTATTCCTCAACTGTTTGGAAACATTAAGTTGTAATAATTTTATCGAATACAAAATATTATGCTATCAAGTCTGTGCATTAGAATAAAACTCCTCTATTATCTTTTAATTTCATTTTCTCAAAATTATATAAATGTAAAAGTAAATTTCAGTATATACAGGAAAAAACAGATTCGAAACCAGATATATATTAATATTTGTTGACATATTTTTTATCAAATACAATAAAAAGTTAAGACAGAATTTTATTAGTTAAAAAAGTCTTCAACAATAAATTATATATTGTTTAAAATAGAATTTAAAAATTTGAAATTGAACTTTTCCTATATATAAAGTAAGCAATAGTGTGTTAAAAGAAGATAAAAACAGTTTCCAAAAATATAATAGCATATTATATATCAATACTAACAATTTAAACAACTCGTACATGTTTCTATATAAGGTAGCACAATAGTCTAAGCTTTGAACTTTTTAAATTGACATAGAAACATTTATAACGGGGTTTTCCAAGTCTAAGCTTTTCAATATATAAAAATTTTACTACACACACGTCAAATTCTTATCAATGATAAAGAATGGCAGTATAGAATATCGAAGTAATCATAATAAAATATGTTTAAGAAAAATTTAATTAGGATGGTTTATAGCAAAAATTTAAGTATTTTATTCTCAAAAATACATTGTTAATTAACATAAAAAATAGACTTAATGATCTTAGCACAAATATTGCTTACGAAGAAATTATAATTACTCAAGAACAGTAAAAAATTACCATTAATTACATTAAAATATTAGAGTTTTGCAACCGATTAAATTCATTTAAAACAATTAGCGCCATCATCACTGTAAGGCTGAGAGACTTTTTATTACGATATACTTATTATATGAAAATATACATACTATATTCAATAGGTAGAATAATGGCATAAATCTGGTAGAAAAGGATATTAAGAATAAGGTTAGAGATTGAATTCATGTATATATCAACAATGAGAAGATAAATCTGGTTGTGTGGTGAATATATATTATAATAAATTAATTTATATGTTGAACCAGCTAATGTTAGTTAGATCGAATATATCGTGTAAGTATATCCCTTTGGGATAAATTTAAATATATTCCTATTCATTGTAGGTTCCATGTTTAGTGGAAATATCTTTTATATTTATATATTAATGGGATTTTATTTCTGATAAAAAATTGCTTAAAAATCGATTCCTCATGAATGCATCTTTCACTATTAAAAATTTAATGTTTTAATACAATAATCCAGAACCATATTGTATGTGTTAAATTATTTCTATTAAATTTATTACCGTTCAATGTGTAGTATATTATATATTTAATATAAAAAAGTCTCTTTGAGCTAATAAAAAATTACATAAAAATTTGAATTTAACTTAAGAATAAACAAAAAATATTTTTGTGATGGTTTAATAAATTTTTTAAACATGCGAAAGGATGTCATTCATGGTATAGCAGAAACAAAGGAATACTAGATAACAATATCAATATATTAACGGTTTAGATTCATATATTTTATATGTATAGGGATGATTAAATATTTTTCCCGCTACAGCAGGTTTCCATTTATTTTAGATTTGATGGTGGATAACTATATTTTTTACCTAAATGTCTAAAAAATAAGTATATTTTGATTAAAAATATATTTCTATTTCAAATGTTGTTTTTACACTGAACTAATAACAAATTTTTCATAATATATAGGATTCGTAAGTATCTGTTAGGTAATGATACCCACCAATTATTTTAAAGGTAGGAAAAGAAAAATTCTATATGGTTCTTCGAAACTGTTCTTATTAAAAATTTAAAAGGCTTAAGTTTAATTCACTACATTACTACATGTTTAATCATCCAACTATACAGCGCATATTTTTATCCAGAGAATTAATTAAGTTTTTCAATATTTAAAAAATCAGTAAAGTTCTCAAATATTTATGTTTTAATGCATAAACATCTCAAGCATTTGATTTTAGTTTTAGAAAGATTATAAAATCAACTCCTTTAATTAAATTTATTTTTTTCAGTATTTTTATCTAAAATATGAACATTTTTTTACGCTAAGTATGATGGGATATTTTTTCCTCCCCAATGCAAAATTTGCCAGTAGAACATATATTTAGTTTATTTATTATATATTGTTCTGAAATTACTCATTCTTGGTATACTAATATTTTAAACTTGAATATTTTGTATTAGAATAATACATTCGAATATCAGAGATAATTAAAACAAAGTTTCTAATAAAATATATATTCACAAATATAATGATTGAAGATATTTTGGAGTGCATTGTTTACTCTGGTAGATAAAAATTTAACTACCTCCGTAAAATTAATTAGATTAGAATCAATTAAATGGCCATAACATTTGTATAATTTGTAGTTCAAAGAAAAAATCGAATGAATGGAAGGACTATTGATTGTCAATTTTAACATTAACGCCTTATTGATTCATAATCTTACACGAAAAAGAAATTACTTGCAATTCATGTGGTAACTATATATTTCTTAATCGGATTTAAAAGCGTAACAAGTAAGTTTTGTAAAATATATGTAGACACGCTTATTTTAAATTATAGTAAAATAAGACACTAATGAAATCTAATCATCAGCTAACTACAGTAAGTATTCTGTTTTTTTAAATTATTTAACCGAACAACTCGTAGTAGGGTATCGAAACTTGAGAATACATCTAATTGTAACACTATGTAACATAAATATATGGAAAAAATCAAAAATTAAGTCTTTCATGATTAAGTACACAAAAAAATTTGAAAATCAAAGTTCCTGAGACTTACTCAATCTTAATTAACTTTAGTATGGTTAGATTCAAAAGTTCTTACACCGCTCTTATTATAGGAAACACTTTTTAACAAATTAAAAGCATTACCACTGCTGTACCCTCTAGGGAGTCCACCCGTAGAACCGTAACAGGTAAATAAGCTCCGTGTTGGGTGGCTCTTCTGCGGGTATGGTTTCGTCTGGCGTGATCCAGGCGATCCGTAAATCTTCCCATGGGATTCCGTCACTTTATATTCTCGGTGGTTCATTTGACAAAATTGAATAAATATATCAGAAACAGATATATATATATATATATATATTAATAATAATCGACGAGGCGGTAGTCACGCCAAGTAATTAAATAATAGTTATATGGGCATGGGCACCACAACCACGATTATAAAAGGTTTTTTTAGGTGAAAACATTTGGTGGAAAAAATTTTATACCCAAATATTTTCTCTATTAAATATTTAAACCATTAAATATAATCTATAATATAGAAAGTAAATAGTACATTCAACACAATACATTTTATGGATTCAATATTTAATACTCGTATCGTTTTTGTCATTTAAATCTTTTTTCCATAACTAAAATTTGATATAAAATTTCGATGATTGGATTTGTATAATATTTTTAATATAATAAAGATACATAATTGAATTTTAATATAGAAACTAAAAATTAGAGTTAGCAGTCATTAAGAAACTTTGTATTATTATAAAGCACTTTTTTCATTACAAACCAAAGAATTTTTAAATTAATAATGTTATGAATAACTAAAAAAATATTTCCTTTAGATTTATCTTATATTCGATATAAAATTAAAAAATGTTTCTTTTTTCAATCGAAAATCTACCTTTAGTATACTTACATCTTGATTAATCACTCTTCTGAATGAAACCCTTTTAATTCAATAATAATGCTAAATTATCATTGATTAAATAATGAATAATCGGAGTTTTTAGAATCTTTTATCATGGTAGATAAAATTTACCTAAAAATGTACACTTCTTCATAGTTATTGCTTTTGCGCTATGTTTTAAATGAAATAAATCAAAGATTAAATCATAAATTCATATTTATATTATGTAATACGAGTCTAGAAAAAGAGATACAAAATATTATGGAACACTTGCAACGTTTAAATTCATACATCAAAATATTACAAAATACAAACCAATAACAAAACAAAATGAAAATTTACATCATATTTATTAAAATTAAAATTATATTAAATTATAAGAACAGAAAAAAAGACTAAAACCCTAAGTTATAAGGAAGTGAATATTTAAAATATATTTTTTTATACTAAATGAGAAAAATTACTGCATATCACCATAATTATCTACTACATTTAAAAATAAAAGCATTAAAATTTTTTTTAATTGTATACAAGTAAGGTATATTATTTTAAGATTAATAAATTGGAATACTTCAGCATCATAGTTTCATATTTTTTTGAATAATTAATTTATTCGTTTTATGTAATTAAAGGGATGTTCAATGAGAGTATATATTGTAGTTTTATGTGGGTATAACAAATTAATCAGGATAAATATGTGTAAGTTAGACAGGTTTTCACTAATCACTCGAGATTTGGAAAAGATTATTGCCGTTCAGAATTTTTTCAACATATAATTTTAATCTATATTTGTTCCACAATGAGCACCATATTTATTAATAGAGAGAATATTCATTGCAGAAATTGGATTTACGATGTCAAATATTCCTAACTACAATTTAAATAAATTCAAATGGGCTGAATATCAAGAGCTTAATATTTTTTATTCATTTACAGAAGTGATGTTCATTCATGTATTATTTTTACTGAATTTAGCCCATCAAAACGTTTATTTAAAAGTTATATTTTCTGAGACGCTTTTTATATACTTTGGATATCATTTTGTTGTTTTATGCGAAATGAATTGTACGATTTCCATTACTAGTCAAAAATATCTATGATTCCTCAAATTTATATGTACCAATATATGAGTTAAAATAACGCATATTCAACTCAATAAGGCCTTGAAAACTTGTAAAAACAGTCCAAATATTAAAAATCGTCAAAATATCATTGCTTCGGAAATAACATATATACTTAAATGAATCCTCGGAGTCATAATAACCAAAACGTTTACTTATACTTTCTTAATGATGCTTGAAGCTATCTAAATAAAATCAGCTTTTTTATCTTCAGCATCAAATTAAAATATTTCAAAAAATCTATGTAAGTTAGCAAATCATATATATAAAAATATCTTTCGGAAAGAAAAATTTCTATGGTCATAACTAATTTGGTTAAAATAAATAACTAAAAATGTCCAAAAATATTTGAAGAATTTTTGCTCTGATATATAAAATCATATAATTCTAAATATCCTTTAGTTCTGAACCTGATCATTCAATATTTATCATATAATTTTTTTCTTTTTATTATTCGGTTGTTTCCGAATAATTATACTAAGCCTATTGATTTAGAAACTATATAAATCTAACGGTGGTAGATTATAATTAAAAAGATTTTTTAACCATATATAAGCGCAAAAGGTAATTTAAACGATTTATATATCCCACAAATTTTGAAATCTTTAATGCCCTATTTTTTCGCATGATAATGCATTTAAAATGGAACAGCATTGGTGATAAATATAGTTAAACAAACTGAAATTAGCCTAAATTTAGATTTCAGCTTTTTGATTTTACAATATGCAATAAATTTATTATATTTACTGATGGTTTGCACAATCGAACTGCCAATGTGATATTTTCGAAAAACAAAATAAATACATTTACACAACCCCAAAGACTCATCTAATTTTTGCATTCCATGATTCGATTCTGAAATCTTAACGAACTACGTTGTTGGAAATACCAAAGCAATCTCACCCTTCAAAAAACATAATAACTACATTCGGAAAGTTGATTAATTGCATTTTTCATAGGATTAATGTCCTTAACCAAACTGAGCTAGAATTCAAGCTTTCTGTAGGGATTAATAAAGTTGTTAATCATAAACCACAGTATATTCAAAATTATCGACTTAGTATTAAAATAACATCAAATATCTGATCATTTTGTTTATTATACAATTATGGTAATAATATAGGAAAATTTAAGACACTTTTGGAAATACATTATTGTAAAAAGCAGTTTGATCAAAAAACGAAAAATTCATTAAATTATTTAAAAAATATAGTAATATCTTGGTTTTAAATTTATAATTTTTAACATACACAATAATATCGTTTGTTAAGAGTGTGCTCTTTAATTTTCAAATCATTAAATATTTTCTTTTAGTTATAAAAATCTCGATTTTATAATATTTATAAGTATTTAGGTATCTTTATAATAATAAACCTTTTTTTCTTTTTTAATATTAAGTAATACAATTAAAGGAGAAACGTATGTTAACCATACATGTTTTTTGCGTATATTTAATTTCATTTTTCGATTTAATGAAAAGTAATTAAACAATAACGATTAAATACAAATATATCATAAGTTGATCGAATCTGATTATAAATATCTAGAGATTTCCATCGAACAAACTTGTTAAATATATGAAAATTTATAACCTGGTTCGTTTTATAATTAACAAAAACTGAAAACTTTTAAATTAATTATTATATGATTTCATTTTTACATCAATACATTTTACAATAAAACAATAAATACTCAATACCAAATTAACTTCAATATATCGTACCACTGGCTAATAAACTACAAATATAAAATATAATCTGCTTTCATTAATTCTAGCCTGGCTAAATAATTGTTCAATATATTCTCGACAAGGAATAAATAAAACAGTTAACATTAGAAAAATGTAAGAAATCTTATGTAGGAACACAGTTTAATTACTATTTATCGAATGTTTTTTTACATATTAAATAATTTTTTGATATATTTACATTTAAATATTTTATTCGAAGGAAGCCTATAAACAATACAAACAAGAGAAGCATCTGTTAAAAGTAATTTCACAAAAATTATAGAAAAAAATAAGTAGTTTTTAAATTCATTGATTATTAGAGAGCCAAAATTTATTAATTTTATATCAACTGTGGAAAATTAGAAGATTAACAATTTTAATATTAAAGCTGGTAAACAATTAATGCCATTAATCTATCAGTTCCAGTACCAAACGACGCTATCTTAGCGTATGCATTCCTACGATTAGGTTTATTATATTAAACTTAATTTACCAAAACCAAATGGTATTTGAAAAAGTAATAATAATAATTTTTGTGGTTTAAAATATGAACCGAGTAGTTAAATTGTTTTTTCTACTTTAGAGAATATGAAAAAGTACCTGAACATTTTTTGATTTTTATAAAACATCAAAATTAATGAATTATTAAAAACTAACATTTAAACAAAGAAATATCCGACAAATATAATAAACCGATTATTATTTTTTATATTAAAAGATGAAATGTTATTGGTATCGGTAAATCGTAACTGAAATAAATTTCGAATATCAACAGGATTATTATATAATCAAATGAACACAGTAGAAAAAATTCAAAACTTCATTTTGTATAAAAACACGTGAAAAAATAGTAAATACAAAATGAAGATATTAGTTGCAGAAATTTGTATAATACGAATGCACAATAATTTTTAATTGATATGAAAAACAGTAAAATTTTCCGAAGCAATAATTTATAGGAAATAAAAATTTTTCAAAGAACTAAATTTACACAATAATTAAATTTATTTTAAATTAACATGTTTAAAATAAGCACTGAAGGCGTCAATACTTCATTGATATTTTTTTCAAAATTCTACATTAATATTATATTTTGGTTGATCCAAAATATTATGGCAATATTTTATACATTCAAAGTACCCTTTTGATGAAAAATATTGATGATATGTGGACTTTTATTTCAAAATTGGATATTTATATTGATTTTATTCACTTTCAAAATAGCTTCGTGCAATAGTTTAATTCATTAAAAGTGTTTTCGGATACGTCATCGGAATAATATAAACAATATTTTTAAGACAATTAAATATCACAATCATTTAATTCTTGTGCAAACTTTTAAATCAATAAAAATCATGGATGAAAATATAAAGAGAAATGATAAGAAAAAAATAATCTAAGTTTAAATCTATATTACATTCTACGAGGTAAATATAATTTCAAAAGCCTATGCTATAGCTCTTGCGTCAAATGTAGATGGGATATGCAGAACTGCTCCATCAAAACTTTCATCAATAACAACTTGACATCCCAGTCTAGAACTACATAAACTTAATTTCAATAATAAGATACATGCATATTCGATTAGTTACAAAAGTTATAACGAATCATATTTTTTACTATAATATGAACAAATTTTACATAAAAAATAAATATGAATTATCCTTACTTATTTAAAAGAATAAATACATTAGTAAATGAAAAATATGTTTGAAATAAAGCGTTCTAATTTAGTTTAACTTTTTCAATATTCTTAACAAACAAGAGAATTCATTCATATTGTAATGTGATATTATAAACCGAAATTTGTATTATTATTCTATTTTTATAACGAATTTTGTTATCCAGAATATCGAAACCGCAAAGTATGAGGTTTGATGGTATCAAAAGTTTAGATGACCCAGATAATGGTATATTTGCAACAAAAAAAATCAGGTTTAATAACTTTCTGGCAACATATTTCGAAGATAAATGCTATATATTGCAAAATATGAATAAAAGCCTATGGTCAAAACACTGATTTTTATAGTGGAGTATTCAAACCATAACAGGTTCTAAAATATAACGATGATTTTATCGTTTTAATTAAATGTATTTATACATAATTTTCTTAACCTAGCACTAAGTATGAATTCTAAAAAAAATTTAATAATTAAATTACAGTAAAAAAGCCATGGTGTAAAACCATAATGCATTGTATCAATTACCTGTTTTTCATAATTTATAATCAATTAACATTAAAAATATTATCAGTTCACTAACAATAACTGATTCTAAGTATCAAATCATAGATAATCTTAAACTCAGCTTATCAATAAATTGTTTCAATAGAATCAACTAATATGCCGACAACACACTTTAACAACACCAATACATTCATACCAGTAAAAATATTTTAATCATCATATTCTTCTAATTCTAAAAATAACACCAATTTATAACATTTTATTAAATTATAAATGTTTTTTTAAGAATATCTCACTCGTCATACATATAAGCATATATAAACGTAAAGGCGCTTTAAAAATGAAAAATAAACATTTCGGCGTCTAAATTGGTAGCGTTAATTATCTATTCTTGTATAAGAGTAGTACATTAATTCCGAAAAATGAATTATCGAGCACACAAAAATGTACAGAGGAAGTACATTTATATTCAGGTTCTTTAAAAAAGACAAATAATAACTTCCAAATACTTCAGAATTGCAATAAAGGAGCAATCTCTTAAGTCATGGTTATTTTATCAGCATGATAAGAACTCAGATTAAAAAAATTATCAACAACAACAGATATAATTAAGGGATATCATTAAATTATGTTTGAAAAAAATATGAATGCAATAATAGAAATAGGATACACGTAATATTTCATAAAACAGGAAAAAACTAAAGGATTTTGTCTTAATATTAGGATGTTATGTTAGCTAATTTACAGTGTCATAAGATAAAATAATGTCATAAATAAGTTGAAATTATTTTTTGAACCACTCCAAACATAAACATGCTAATTACACCGATGAAAAATTTAATTATATCAGCAGCAAAATCTTCACAATAGTCCTAACAGATTTAGTCCGATAAAATGAAAAAAATTAATTAGTTAATACTAACATCTAAAATAGTCCGTTTTTAGACCATAAAAATCATATTAAGCTTATTTATTCTTTTTTTTTGCATAAAATAAGTTAAACAAGGCTCAACCTCATGGTCCAAGATGTTAATCCCATTAAATCGTAATAAAATTTTACGGATAGGTTTCACCGTATTGAAAAAACAAAAAATTTAAAAAACAGCTTTTTATTTTGTGTTTAAGATAATCCCTAATTTCTTCAGATCCACCCGTATTTTTTAACGAGCCACGAAATAAACCCAAAAATCGTTTCACACAGAAAACATAATTACGAATATTCATATTCTGTTCAACAGGCCAAGGCCATAGGGATTAAAGATACATATTGTACCACTATAAAATTACACATGACCTAGGGAAAGCTAGTTAACAAAAATTTAGCCTAAAAGATAATATTAGTAATGGTTATTACATATTAATTTAAAAAAATCAAACTTTCATAATTTAGTACATATCAAAAGCAAAACATGATTAAAAAGCTGACATTGTGGGAAATAATTAACACCTTTCAATAATCATGATAGTGGTCAGAGACAAAACAGGGAGATTAAAAAAAAGTTAACAACTATAAAATTTGAACTAAAATATAAATGGAAAAATAAAAAAAATGTAATGTACATAATCGGCATAGCTCTTTGATACCTAATCAAAATAATCACTCGTAAAATAGCAGATTACATAATTTGTAAGAAAAAAACGTGGTGAGGACCTATGAAATAAAAACATTTTTTTACAATGTATAGAAATCATATTTTCCAAAACATACATACACGCTAGTGAAACTAATGAATGTGATTTGATTTTACAATGTAAAGTTAATGTTTCGTCAATAGGAAAAATTAAAATGAATGGGTATTAATCATTTTCTGAATATAATATTGTATTATGAATTATTTACAAAGAACAAAAAAAAACAAATATTTTATTAGCAATAATTAATATTACGAAAATCTTTAAGCTAATTACTCATAGTATTTTCCGAAGAAATGTACATTCAATTTTTAAAATTTACTTAAATCTAATTATAATTAAAAAATCGATTACATTTTGAAGAACATACGCTAAAAATTAATCATTACATTTTTGGAGGGATAGAAATTTATTTTTTAATAATGAGTAAAAATTATTAATTATATCATTATTTTATAAATCTTGTATTACAAAAGTATAGCAACATTCGCTGTATTGAATTAGAATCATTTTGACAGAAAAAATTCAGTGCTTGAATGAAACTTTCATGTCAACGACCAAAAATTACTTTCCAATTTTTTAGCGATAAATACAAGCTAACTGTTACGTTACAGGCATATTTTGCAATTTCGAATAAATTTAATCAAAACGGCATGAATTAGATCTATAATCACTGGAATATAATAACCAAAATTAAAAACATTATTGCAACAGGAGAATGGTAATTTTGACAGACTGACAAGCATCAAGCTATATTTTAGACGAAAATATACCATCCAGTTCAAAATTATTAATCAATTTTTCACTTTATGAAAATAAAATAATCAAAGTTTTTACGATACAATAAATTCTCTGGTAACTGTCAATATTGGTTACTTCAAAAGAATTAACCGGAGAGACTACTAACCATATTTTAGTTCCCTTATGTATTTTGATTTTATTAATTGAAATATTAAATTCATTCGATTCTCTGTATGTTTTTTTATCGGATTCATGCTTATTCGTCAGAACAATTGATCACCTTATATCTCATACCATAATGAAACTCATATGGTTTCAGTGGAGATCTTTTGCTATTATTCTTATCTTCTATATTTCAAGGATTAGTTAGTTCACAACTACAAATAAGAAAATTCACATATTTTTTCGCTTGATATTCCTCCTACTAATGTAATTGAAAATCAATAAAAATAATTAGGAAAATTACCAGTACACGTAAATTTTTACTATGTACGTAGCTATTGAATTTTGTTCAATTTTCTTATTTTTATCGTTTACTGATCAAAGTTAAGCTAATATATTAATTAATTATTAAATATTCCCTGGTATAATATAAATTTTATAAATAGGAAATACCAGAAAATCAACGTATACAATTATTCTAATATCATTAGGTGATCTGAATAAACTAAGAGCGATCTATGCTAGATAAAATATTTTATACATATTTCTAAAATTTTTAAAAAAGGAAAAATCCATTATTCTTATTGTTTCATGCATATAATAACCAAGTAAGCTATTAAAATTTATATAAGAATATAATGGAATAATTTAACCGTTAGATAAAAAAAATATACATAAACTCTGAGGACAAAATCTCTTCGGTTAAAAAATGGAGTTTAACTCGATTGTGATAATTAATCTTCTAATATTGTAAAAAATTCCAGAGTTAATAAATTCGGTAAAATTTATAAAATGAGAAAACAAGAGTAGTATGGAATTTATAACAATGAGATTTTAAGAAGTGATTTGCTATAAAAATTTCATACTAAATATTCATAAAAATTATAGCAACTTATAGTAATAACACACTTTGGGGATACGGAACCCTCTATGTTTGATGCACAGAAAGCCACAATTACAAATTTTAAAATAAATTACATTATTTTTGTGAATACTGGATATATTAATAAAATATTCTAATAAAGATAACTTATTACAATAAAATATAATTTCTTTGAAATCATTCAAAATTTATGACTTTGATTGGAATTCAACTAATTTAAGTACGGGTTTTGAAATAATAGCATTATTTAGAAAAAAAATAAATATCAAATGAATAATGAGAGCGATATGGAATTTAATGTTAAGTAAATGTTTAAATTAGTTATAAAAATTATTGTCATTGATTATTTTGTTGATCAACTATTTTAAGCTTAATAAGGAAATAATAGTCATATATCTTTTTATGTATTAACGGTCAATTATTTCTCGTGACGAAATTAATTGATATATCAGATCCTTAATTTTTGGACATTTTAAATATATCGACGAATTGATTATACAAAAAATTATCGAATATTTACTTTTCTTGAACACCGAAGGCAATATCCAATAAATCTAATTCCTCCTCCGACGGAGGCTTAGGTTTTATTGGTGGATTCCAGTTTTTGTCAAATATCACATGACATGTAGTACAAGCAAGCTGTCCCCCACATGCACCTATAATATTTCGATGGGAATAATTTAAATTACATTCTAGATCAACATTGTTATCAAGAGCACAGTCCAACACCGTAGTGCCAATCTTGGCATTAACGTGAGTCTTGAAACCATCTCTATCGATAAAGGTAATTCTTATCGGTCTTATGAATATATAAAGTTAAGTAAATACAAACTTTGTATTAGAACTGCAGGCTTTCACCTGATGTCTATATAACTGTAGGAATCTGAAATTTATCAATCGAAATATAATCCTCATCATTTACTACATTAACATTTTTTTTCATTTAGAGCATGCGGGATCGATTTAAAATACCTTAAACTTATTATACTGGACAGGATAAAGAAGTTAAAAATAAATGTTTGTTATAGATATGATATTTACAAGTATTATCAAATAGAATTAGCAATATAGTGATATATTCACTTTAGTGGCGCTTGATTAATTTTTGGATGTACTTGCAACAATTCTATTCCTGAAAATTAACTTTGTAATTAGTCGATCTGAATCAACTTGATTGAAAAATGATCCTTATTCTTTTGCCCTAAACTTGAACCTGGCCAGTATTTCATTCGTAAGGAGATGTAAGATTTTTTCAGAAAATAATGTTAAAATATACTTTGGATGCATATCGTCGAAATCATTTGGGTTTTATATTTAAGGATTAAGGTGGGCAGTGAGGCGGAAGTGTGTTTAACACGTTTGGTCCAACGTGGAATTTATTAATCTATTTATTTTATCCCTAATAAAATTATTATATCTGAAATGCCAGGTTGTAGCTATGCAACTCCAACAGAAAATTTTCACTTGTAAATCATTAGGTTGTGCCATCATGGTTTGCAAGGCTCCTTTCAAGAATATAAGCATTAATTCCTGGAGTAATTTCAGTATGTTTTAATAACATGTAAACACTATAGCAGGTCATTGGCATTGCTCTTTTACTTACCAGATAATAATTGATAGATTTCGCTCAAAAGATTGAAATGATGTTATTTGTTTTACCAATGTTTGTTTCGAAAGCGTAATTCGCAGATATAATCATGCTCTGTGCAGCGTTAACACTTGATTGTATAGAGTTGTTGTTATTCATTTTATCTTCAATATTCTTGACGTAAAAACTTTTTTATGTTATTTTTTCCTGGTTTGAATTATATATTTTTCATAAAACAATTCCACGGTTTAGATAATTACTTTATTGTCAATAAGGAAGGAATCATAGCGTAGTAATATTTTCCATGTGTAAGATTCATATAAAACTTTGCTAGTTATGTTAAATTTAACTATGAAAAAGCTTTTTGATAATTTATTTTATTGTAATTGGTCAATAATGAAAATATATTTCGAAGAGTCTGTACTTCTGATATTAACGTTAAAATTGTTACCTATATTTCAGGCTCTTCATTATGGGAAAAATTGTGGGTCATAAATTTGACCTGTAGTATGAAATTAAGGATATATTTTATACAAAAAAGTTTGTACGATCAATAAATATTTTCAATGTGAGTTTCGATACTCGTGTCTATAATATTTCACTCTTATGTTTGTGTAATTTTAAAGAATAAGGGTAAATGATTAAGAAAATGAAAAATCTAAAATTTATCAAGAGATTACATGATTAAAACGAAATAATCGACTGTTTGATTCTAAACAGAAGTTCAAAATGTTAATTATATTATTTTTACTAGTAATAAAATGTCGAGAAATGGAATATTTATGTCGTTGGTGCAAATACTAAAAAATTTAAAAAAAAACGATTTTTGGTCGGAATTTATTATCATGCAATATGACAAGGTTCATAACTTTGAACTTATTCTAGAATATACAGCATTACAATTATGTAACAAACAAGAGTCACATTGTGTTTCCCTTAATTATGGATTTAACATGAAATTCTATATGATACATGTTGACAAATTTTTAATTGGTTCCAAATCATTGTTTAATTATAACGAATGTATAATAAAAAATTTTTATTTAATTACTTATAATCTGTTCTTGAGAACTAGGCCTTTCCAGTCATAAAATATCATGATTAAGACATGAATAGGTGATATCATGTTTTCTGACAGTATGTTTTCTATTCTTGTAGTTCTATCTGGACCGTCAATGTAAAATAAAATATTTTATTCCATCAAGCGGTTTTATTGCTTTAGTTATCTTCGATAAAATACAGCAAGCATCTTAAAAAGAAATCACTATACTCTGAAATTAGCTGTGTTTACCATCAATCATCTAATATATAATTTTTTAAATGTTCAATGTGTGACGTGGAACTCAATTTTTTGAACATGATAAATGACGCTCATATTTCCTTTTCTAACTATGACAAATTTTTTGCCTTCCATAAAATAATGAATTATCAATTTTTCCGAAGTTATATCAGTGTACAATTACATATCAAAAACATTTTGAAATCACCGGGACTGGAGGTTAGCGGTCAAACATATAGAAGACCCAACTTTTAAATGAAATATGCCTCACTTAGGTTATAACTTTTAGGAAATCAAATTTTGGCATGAATGAGATATATATTTATATTTTAATGTACATATTATTTTTGGTACGTAATCTAAAAAATTGTTATTAATATTCAAAGTTTTCTTTTACATTTTGCTAATGTTACTTATTAAAACTAAAAATATGGTATTTAATCTAAACTTAATTGATTAAACTCCAAAAATATGTGTTTATATTGTAACAATCGACATTTGCAGTGGGGTCTGCAGCAACAGCAAATACATATTCCTGATTTTGGTCTTAGGATGAGTATTAAACATTCATTACTGCGACAAGTCGATATCGGTAACAAAATTCGAATACATCAATTTAAATATATAAAAATTATGTACTCTATAGATAAAAAATTCTGTAACAACGCCTAAGCCGCATTAGCACATTGATATAATATGTTCAGTAAGAATCGGATCCTATCCAGTTATTACCAAAACATAATAATCCGTTAACTGGATTATAATAATATTATTCATGAATTTTTTATTTAGTGCGAAAAAATTAATATTATTTTTATTTTTTTGTAGGAAATACTTTAACAGATTTTTTTATCAATATATGTGATAAAATTTATGACTTATTTCGAATATTACATTAGTATATATTGATCCCTTATATTTCACCCGTATCACCAAAAAATTTTTGTAAAATATTAATACTTTTATATTCTGAAAATTTTCTTTTAAACGGAAAGTAAAATTAATACATGCTTTTTGTAATCAAATTATTCTTGAATCACACTCTATTATAGTATATAAAATTTATTTTTCATGTTTGAAAAAAATATGCTAGATGGTCCAGATTCGATCAAACGGTTGATCACAAATTTGGCTTAATTTTTTTGGGATGAGTTTCATTTCGTTTGAAAAAAATATTACACTATTCTAACTTAAATTGTATACAAATATCATTCCATCCAATTCTTTATGATAATACAAAGTATTAATTTATTTTTGTTTTTATATTATTTTTGCCATATCTACATGTATTTCGTATTAGATAACTAAAATACTTTGCACTTTATTGAAATTTATTTCAGCGGTACTTAAGAATAATTTATATATCAAATATTTAAATACCTATTTTTTTAAATATGAAGTATGATTTTAATTAAAATTTTGATTAAAAATTAAATTTTTTTTACCAATATTGTTAGAGTATTTCTTTAGAACTTAATTATCATTTAGGCTATTTTTTATAAACAATAATGAATTTCTGAAAAAGTAACGAATTTGACTGATATATGTATATTATTTGATGTTAGAAATAATGAGTATTATTATCTCCCATTAAGTAATTATAGATTTAAAATGTTTTAGTTTACTTTTGATCAAAATTTATGGAATAATATTAGATATAATTTCTTAAACCTAACAATAAGTATCTGTTGAATAATATGAGGTAATGTGTTCGGATATCAAATGTCGTACAAGCTTTTATTAGGGTATTTTTTCAAATAAACATTAGTGCAAGGATTATTATTTATAATTTTTATATATAAATTTATATTCTGTGCTTTTTTTTCTAGCAATAATTCATATTAAAAAATATGAAATTCATTATTTTTTATTAAATAATATATGATTATGCAGAGGATTTAATAAAATTGTTCATAATTATTATATATTTACGGGTTAGGAGGGTTGATAGGTTTAGATATTCTTTCCATCGATAGTATAGAGTTCATATTTTTTTAAATTTTAGCATTTTATCTGTATCAATAGCAAGTAAATTTTTGGTAAATTATTTTCATGTTCGACATTAAAATCCATCGAGTATATTGAATAAGAGATAAATTTTTAATCTATGAAGCATAGTTTCTCGCATATAATTACAAAAATTTATTTTCTGTATTTTTTTAAAAGAATAATAATTACATATCAGTATCTGCTAAACTTGATTCGATTTTTGTTGTCATATTCCCACTTCCATGAATGTATTAAATAAAAGAATCATAGAATATAAAGTTTTGAAATGTCTTTTGACTTATTTTTCTGAGGTTCATTAACTGTTTTTTAATTAATAAAAATTAAATTTTTCTTTATATACTTTATTTTTAACACTATTAAATTTATATAATAAAAGTTCAAATAAGATTTTTATTAATTAGTTATTATATTTTGGCAAAGTATTTAAATCGATGATTTATTTAATAATAATTAAAAATAGTTGGCAACGATAATAGCAAAGAACTTTTGAACATATCAGCCTTGTTCGAAATAATAAAACAGACAAAACTGGGAGCTTCAATATTTTTAACAATCTTTGAAGGATCTAAACAATCAAATTCAGTAAAGATCTTCCTTCTGTTAAAAATATTTTCGTTCTGTTCCTCATTAAAATAAACTAATTTTCTGAAATTATACAGAAAGGGCAATAAATCTCCATGCAATATATATTATATTATGCCTCTGTTAAGAACATTTTTGTTTGTTTATTAATTTTAAAATATTATTTTTGGAATTTTTTATCAAAGTTTTAATTAAAAAGTATGATATGTCTTAACTTTTACGTAGTAAAATCAGGTTGTTAATACATTTTTTTAAATATTGTTGGATAATAGGGTATCTAAATATTAATTTCCAAAATATCCAGGTTTTTAAAGTTTGCTATAGGTATTAAAATTTTTGATTGATCGTTTATAAATAACTCAAAATTTAATTCGACTATATAAAAACTACACCAAAAAATATTTGGTATATTGAGTTATTTATAACTATGTTCTGTATACCACAATTTTAATTTTTGATTTAATGTTACTATTACAGAATTTTACAATCATGAAACAATGATGTCGTGAGTATATTTATTTAGTTCATTTTATATTCAGAATAAAAAGCTTTAAAGATAAAAACATGTTTAATAATTTTTAGAAAATTATGATTCAGCGAAATATTGTCAGAAATTAATTCATAGTATTTTTAAATAATATTTTTAATAAAAAGTTTGTGATGAAATAAAAGATTGAATAGAATATAATACAGTAATCAATAAAAACAATATAATAGGCAAGAAGCATTAATTATTAATCCTAACAGATATAATATAGTTTAATTAAAAATAATTATTATATGTTTATCTTTCCTTTTGATGAATTAATCATTAGGATTTAATATGTTTTATTAAATTTATCAGACAATAAAATTTTCTTTTATTTTCATTCCTGATTTCTAGAGCTAAATATTTGAAACTGGGTTGTTTTTCTCTATGTTTTCCTGCCTTATAAGAATATTACTATATAATTAAAATATTTTTTTAAAAAAGCTCATTAATTTTTGTTAATATTTGAAAATAGGTTTAGAACTTTTGAAAATTTTGATCTATTTTTTCTGTCACTTCTTGAATATTATGAGATTTTAACACAAAAATTTTTTTTAAATATAAGCTAATCAAGGCAAAAATTTATAATGATGGGCATAATATATCAAAGTGTTAATTACTCTATATATTTAAAAAAAACAAAATTTCCATAAGATTTCGGCTAAAGCATTACTTACATATTTATCAATCATCTAATATTTATTTCCGTTTTAAAGTAAAAAAAAATCAAATTTTGTTTCACAGAAAATACTTTAGAACTTTAGTTAAAATGCTATGAAATATTGTAATTAAATTACTCTCAAATTCTATAAATTATAGGTGTAGATATTTTTTAAATATATATATCAGATTAGCTATACTTGTTAAATTTTTCATTGAATTGCTCTAATATTGAATGTTTCAATTCTTAAACAATATTTGGATCAAATTAATATATTTAAAGTAAAATATTTCTTCAAATTATCAAGTCCATTTGATTTCAGATATATTAATTAAAATTGAAAATATTCCTATCGCCTATTAAAGTATTATTGTTAATGGAAAGTTTGAGGGATCGAATGGATTATATAAAATAATATTAGACATATGAGTTTTTGATTTTAAATCCTTAACAAAATAAAATTCGTTTTGCATATAAGACTAGATCATAATGTATAAATTATTTTACGATAAAATAATATTATATAAAATATTCTTCAAACTATGTGAAGCCATATTTTGCTAAAACTGATGAAGATCATATGATATATATTGTATAAACGCAGTTGAGAACGAATCTTTCTCGAAAAATAAAATAAAAAAATATATTTTTGACAATAATATCAATAAATAATCAACTTTCTTCTATTATTTTAACTCATTAAACGTAGAAAATTCAAAAGTTACACGAAAGCAACGCTCTTTGAAGTTTCATTTGCAGAAAAAAGATTTGAAGCAAAAATAGTTAAAAATACTGTGGCACAGTTGGAGCGCCCTGATATTGAATTGATACCTACTGGAAATCTGATATCAACAGACTATATCGAAACACGAGTAAATTTTAATTAGGCGTTCGGCAATCACGATCTATTTTAGTTTATTTATTTCCTACAAAATTTTTGATGTCCTGTAATAAAGTCTTGGAGACACCAGCACATTGAGTGTTCGGCGATCAATGTATTGCTGTCCCGAATCAGTTAAAGTGCGCAAATTGCAGTCTGTAACTGCTACAAAGGCGCTACAATATTTTAAATTAACTGATGGTAACATCTACATATTGCTATATAATATTATTAACTAAATGTAGATTGCACCACATTGTAAGGGGCTGCAAGAAATCCTCAAGATTCAAGAATATCTTAGATATATTAATGAAATATGCTCAGAGGAGTCCGTAGATCAGATTAATGAACTTTGTTTTGATTTGGTAGGCCTATTTAGATTTATTTGGATAACAATTCATTATTTCCTACTATTAAATTTAATGACTATTTTCATTTCAATTATACATATTTTACTATTACCTACAATTAAAGAACATTTTTTGGAAACAATTTAGCAAAAGTTTTAATAATCATTTTTTATTAATATATATATTTTTTTCTTTGTGTTTAATATTTATATAAATATATTCGTGTTGGTATAACATGTCGAAACATTGTATTTATTTCACGTTATTTACTAAATTAAAAAATCAATCGTTTTCATATGTTCGTTATTGATTTACACCTTCTGTATCAAACTTTGCTTTATTAATATGGAATGTGAACGTTTGATATAAGTGATAGATTACATCAAAAACACATTCTTCATTAGTGACATCATTGTGAAATATTAATTAAAATCAATATTTTGTCAAAAAATTTATGTCTTTGAAAATAATTGTAAATAAATGAAATTTAATATTAACGATAAAATAAATTCACCAGTCTATCGAGTTCTATCTGCAAATCGTAATAAGCGTTTATATTTTGGAAAAGATAATAATTTTAAGAAAAAATTATTTATATCAATGCTGTTTTTAATATTGCATTTTAGGTTATAATTTTGAAAAATACTAGCAGAATAAATTTTTTTATTTATATATCTTCATCGTTTATAGGATGTGAAAAATCTTCTTCAGCTATAAGTAGTTCTCGCATTTCTATTCCTTCCGCTATTTAAATATAATAACTAGAAACCTACCTTCTCCCTTTTTTAAGACAATTATTCTGTTCATATATCCTTTCATTATTCGTTTGTAATAAACCATCACACCCAATATTATAGCTGTTATGACAGTGCTACAACTAATTGCTACTATCGCAATTTTATTAAAATTACTACGCTTTTCTTGAGAGATATCAGGAAATAAAAATGCAAAAAAACTTTTATGTGATATATTTGGAATATTTGGTTTCATCGTCGTGGATTGAGTCTGAAAAATGTAAAAATATATAATAGTACTGAAATTTTTTTTATTAAATCTATTACCTTATTGTTTGGTAAACATCTTATTGCATCTTTTGCACCTAAAACACAAAGGTATCCCTTACATTTTTCAGAACATTCATTTGATCTATCTAAAAGGTTATTAAAAATTTTTTGTTTACCATGAGTTGGTTCATAAACATGTAAAGACTTTATGGTATCACTGAAGTAACATACGTCACCAATCTCATTTTGTGAATTATACAAACTGAGATGCCTTCCAGATCCGAAATACGTGTATTTTCCAATACATTCAACTACACCATCACCTAAGCTAACCATCGACTAAAAAATTGTCATAAGCATGGAAAATATACCTTTGACAAAGAGCCATGTATAAAATGATGTAGACTTCCATTTACAGACAGGTAACATAGTGAATCTGAATGAATATCATATGAAAAACTTTTAATTGATGATATAGATTGATGATCGCTTATAACTGTCCCATCCATGTTACTAATTACCAAAACATTCATTTTAAGCTTTTTATATACAAGTTTTCTAAATTTCTTAATAATTATTAAAAAATTACCCTCGACTAGGATACAGAATGAAATCCTCAACACCTACTAATATAGGGACAGAATAATTCTGTCTGAAATTTGTAACATATACCCTATTATCGTTAGACAAATAATATATGTTCGAAAATGTTGAGTCATAATCTAATTTGACAACTGGCTCGATTCTAATTTGATGATTCTGTTTTATATCATAAATATTATATCTTTCATCAAAGGAGATACACTGCTCTGTTATTGCAGTATTTTTTTGAAAAATTAAGCACATTCTATCCCAATCGAAAGATATTTTATATGGATCAGATAAATTTTTTAAAGTAACAGGAATTGTTTTTAAGAGGGCATTTCTCACTATAGCTCCATTAGCTCCAAACTTTACGATCGAAATTTGATTTTGTGTCATTATTGATATGAAATTTTTGTATCCTATAGGGAAGTAAAAGTTAGGCTTTTGAAAAATACTTTTTGTACCACATTTATATGTAAGGTTTCCTTCTGCCACATCTAGATCAAATGGATTAGACGCAACACATTCATTTTTGTTTTTTATAACATTTCTAATTAATAGAAAAATAAAACAAAATTGAAAGACTTGAGTTCATGATATTTATTTAGTGTACCAAATATGCATGTTTGGTTTATATAAAATAAACCCGAAAACGGATCTGGAATGCAGTCACCATTCAGCCTTACGCGACCAAAAGAACACATTAAATGTGAGTCTATACACTCACATTCGCCAAGTTTTACACTGGTAATGTTTATATCTGCCGAGTAACAGATTATATTTGGTTTCCTTCTCTTAACGGAGTATTTTATTCCTTGAAGACAACCATTTGGCCATATTTTACTTCCACATTCTTCCATATCTGATTCTTTACAATTTTGGCCCAATGCAGGTTTAAAATCAAGAAGAGAAAGTAGAATACCATGGTTTTCAAGAATTTTTGATGCCACTAAAACCCTTGTTTCAACTAACGAACGGCTATTTTCAAGGTAACCAATACGAATCGATTTATTTGACAGTGGAAATCGAATCCATGAGTTACCATTATTAATACTATATAAAACATAATGCTTCCATGGAGGAAAAAGCAGTATCGCACCTCCATGATCTAAAATGGCACTCCCGAAGGATTCTACAAATTTTTCCCATGATAACCCAGCGTCTAATGAAAGAAATAAAAACCTTCTGCTATTAACATAACCATGACAAGCCATAATCCATGGGGCAGAATTAATTCTCATATTGAACATATTTTCCTGTTGTGATAGTATTAAATAAAAATTAGTAGGTTCAGAATCCATTTCTTCTTTATTCGAAACAAGAGAGGTACTCCTCCATTCTGATCCAAAACTCTTTGAAAACACTGTATTTATTTCATTTGTCGAAGTATTTCGTACATTCGCAAAAAGCAGTCCTGGAAAGTTATGACAGGCTATTACTGGAGACGAGTACGATGAGTAATCGAGGTTGTCCAGTATTCGAACCAATTGTAGGTTTGGTAATTGGGCTGAAAACAAAAATAATTCATCACAAAGGACAGTAAAGAAAATCATATTCAGTGTTATTTCAATGATTTCTACTTTTATAGGTTTCAACAAAATAGGAAATCGGCATTTTTCTATTTTGCCATCCGGCATATGTAATTGAAAAGTTAAAGCTCCATTAATCTATATATCTTATACAGATATAATCTGATATATTACATCTACTGTTGTAAGCAAAAAATAATTTCGAAAATGTTGAAATGCTTTCACTTTAAACTCTCTTATGGTGCTTACATTTTGGTTAAAATCCAAGATATATAGATGCACGTCATCTATGATATTTTATTTAAAATTTTTTTTACTTTTATAGTACAAAATAGCTGGATAATCTAGCCTATTTTACGTAAAAAAATGGGTTTATAATTACCATTCAAATTCATCCAGTGGATGTCCCATATAGCGATGCATTTCGACAAAGTCTCCACGTTTATATATTTCAACAATACCATTATTCTAAAAAAATAATAACTCTTTTTGCTCGTTTTTAAAATTGTTAAATTTAGTTTTATCGAAACATTATTCCATAACTTGTATCTTGAGATTCGGTAGCATAATAATTCTTCAATAAATAAATTACTTTAATTTCATTAAAAATCAAAATTATAATAATGGATACTTTCAAACAAAACTTTTTTTTATAAGTAAAAAAACCCTGTCTATACTGCATTTTGTTGTATAAAATTAAAAACTGAATCACTGTGCTAAATAAGAAATATGCATTTAAATTTTCAAAATAAATTTGAAAATTAGTAACTATGACAAAAAGGAAAATACAAAAATTCAAAATTTTTGAAGAACTCATTTTTAGATCCTATTAAATGAAAAAAAATATTTTTATCAAGAATAATAATGTAAGATGTAGATATTTCGCAGTACTTCGAAATTATCGCTTGTTTTTAAGTAAAATAATTAGCACCTATATATAAATTTTTATGGAATTATTACAAAAATTTAAACTAAATGCTATTTTTGCTCAAATAACTTAAATACATGAATAACAACATATTCTGCCCAAATACATATTTTATAATTTATAGAAAACAAAAGTATATATTCTTTATAACCAATTTTTAAAACACTTAAATTTGACATAAATTACAGCAAACCAAATGTTAACCTAAATTAATACTTTTTGGTGCAACAAACTTTGTTAGCTATTATAAAAAAATATATTTCCTTTTCGATCACCTTTGTCGAAACCTGATATTTTAGGTGTGGCCGAAGCTAATAGTTGTGAGTCAATTATAGATGACGTGCTAAAAATATATTAAGAACCGATTATTTTTCCTCAAGATATGGATTAAATATGGTAGTATAGCATATTATTAAGCTGTAATGTTTGAATTTGATTATACCTACATCCCAAAAAATTCCGTTTTTGATTATAATAACAGAAGACTCTACGTTATTACTATACCTGATGAAATTAATTACTAACCCAAGTTTCTAATGTTCTTTACATTTAAAAATTTATTATTATTATTTTTGAACTATAATCTTTATTCTAGTTTATACCATAAAATTATTTTTTTTCACTTTATAATGAAGAGAAAAAAATCTAATATCGAAAAGGTATGCTTATATTAGTTATATCATTCAAAAAGTAAAATTTTTTAAACAATTATTTTCGAAGCCAATAACATAAGATCAACGTAAGGAAAATAGAAATTTTACAATCATGATATTATTTCATGAACAATTGAAGTAATGGGAAATCAAACAACAAAAAATTTAATTCATACCGATATTTTAAACATTATTAAATAATAAATGGATGGTTTTCGATTAAAGTTACATTAAGTACTCGAATCTTTCTCATTTGAATTCATATCATTGAAAATATATAGTAATAGATAGTGAAAATGCATTTAGACTTGAAAGCCTTGATAAAGTCAAAACCTGGAAAAATATATTGGAAATATTCACCATGATTTGTTAATCAAAAATTATTGATTAAAAAATATAATTAAAATTTTTAAAATAAAATTAAAACAATTTATAGAAATTTTTTTTAAAAAACCCTGTATTCATATAAAAACATTTTATTATATTTTATAATGTAATATTTTATTCGGACAATTCAATTAAATTGATGCATCAAGAATTAATTTACATGGATTTTTACTTAATGGTTTCCTAATTAGGACATTTTCGAAAATGATTTTTTTGTTAAATATATTATTATGGCCTACTTCAGTACATAATATTATGTATAAGATATGATTATTCTCGTTTCATAAAATATAATTACTTGTTTTAAAACATGAATTACGGATTCCTTAGATTTACTTATTCATTTAAAAAATTGACTATCATGGTAATTGGCTAGTAAAGATGAATTAACTGAAAATAATCTTTTATAAAAGAAACGGGAATTTTCAGAGTAAACAATGTAGATTCCCTATTAAATGATTGAGAACTTTTGAAGAAAGATTTGCAAGCCTTGTTAAGGATATTACAGTAATTTTAAAATTTTATTTTTAATGTAATTAAAAGAAATTTAAAGATCTATCCTCATTTAGATTCAACGGATTCAATAAATATACTGTCATAATTAGAAAAAATATATTAAATATATTTCTTAAATAGTAGCAACAAAAAATTAATTATTTCATCAAATTTAATTATACTTGATGAGTTGTCCATTTTTGCATGCATTTATAAAATTTTCTGATATGTAAAATTCATCGTGATTGATAGTATAACAAATACTATATAATAATACTAAAGCTTCAACATAGTTATATTTATGCTTGCTAAAATGTTATTACAAATTCTTGACATTATTACTTGTGATGAAACTAATCATAAATATATATTACTACAATAATTGGCGGATATAAAAATAATATATTAGATCTTACCGTTCCAACTTCTCTATTCAAAGCAAACAAGAATTCATCATTCTTATATACCACTATTTTTTTAACGTTATTAAAATTGAATTTGAAATATGGTACAGACAATTCCTTTAAATCTGATTCAAATGCGATACCATTTGATAACGAAAAAAAGCAAATTTTGTATTTAGAAGCTTCGACCTGCGAAATATGTAAGATTTCTGCATTTAAATAAAATATTATTTCAGTGACAAATGTTTCATCATTTTTCCAATAGAATATTCGGTGCAGTTTTTTTCCATTGTTTGAGTTATTCCCATAATCTTGAGATAAGAATATAAATTCATTCCGATTCGCTCCAAAATTAGTTACAGTTAAAAATCTATGCAAATTTCTAATTTCAGCCTATTATATTAAAAAAATATATATAATTTCAATACATTATATATATGAGGGGATTTGAAGTTACCTGCTGGCATCTCTATATTATTCTCCAAAAAAGGCTCTCTAAGCAATTCTATTACTTTGTATTCCACTTTAACGTAATCACAAGTAAAATACTTCAGTGAGAAAAAATAAAAAGTTTGCAAAAGAAAGAACATTGCAATTGCAATAATTTTTAACAATTAAAACGGATGCTTTTGAATTTTTATGATGTGCAATTAATTACATCCTGCATATCATCTTTATGAGCTTAATTATGGTAGTTATTCTTTTAATAATTATTACTCTTGAGATAATTTAAAAACATAAGAAATAATATTTAAACAACAGTTCTTAATGCGAACAATCTAATAATATGTTTAACCTACATTCCATGTTTGTTAAAAAATTTTTCCTGATTACAATAGATGGAAATTAACAATTTTCGTGAATAATCGGTTAGACACAATACCAATTGAAACTCAGTTACCCTGCTTCGTTGTATCTCATACCATCTATACTATATGAATTATTAGCCGAAATAATTTTCATGTTAATTTTTTTTGCTCTTAGGTTGTTGTAATTTTTAGAGGGCCTTGAGGTTCCTCATAAAATTATTAATGGCAGAGTAACGTCCGGTTGGTAGTGTGCACTCTATAATCGAATAACGTATATTCATTATTATAACCGATAGCTTCAAATAGTATGTTATAATATTAAATATTATGATCAAAAATTTCTTGAAAATGGTCATACTATTTGGAAGATCATATTATTTGGAGTGTTCATACTCTTTGGAGTTATCCAATAAATATCAAATTCGTACAATTGGTTTTGTGGGTATATTTTAGGTTTCAAATAAACGAAAATTTCACTAATGATATAAAAAAAATAAACGGTTAATAAAATCAATTTATTCCCCCAACATAACTAACATGACATGTAATTGTTTGTTCATCAATTACATAAAATACATTGTCAGTATCACAATTTTCCAAATCAACTTTCAATTCACCTTCTCTGAATCATTTGAAAAATATGCTTTCATATACATCATGCTTCAAAATGTAGCAATCATCAGTCGAGTTTGAGAATCCTGCTGAATTAATAGAATTTAAAATTGTAGCACTGCTAAAGTATTTCAAGAAGATTTAATCCAACTATTTGTTTCAAGAACACTGGATGATTTTGGATATCCACCTCTACTATATTCAACATCTGAGGAAATTTTCCATTCATTAATAATAAAGGACATTTTATGCTTGAACTCCTTAAATATCCCAATATCCTCAGCCTGTAAATAGGGAGTCAATCCACCAGGGATAACAATAACTTAAATATTTCTTTTTCGATAATGCTCTTTGACCTTTAAAGAAATATGGGCACGACAAATCCAAAATGATGCATTTCCCTCGACTAATATCAATAAATGGAAGCATCCGATCAATCCATGTGATGATTAATTCTTAATTCACACAGGCCTTATTATGAAAAGTATAGATAACTCCATTGGTATGGGTAATTACTTCTGAATCCTTTCCTTTGTGTATTAGTAGAGGTGGAGCCTTCCTACCATCAGCAAAAACTGCAAAAAACCACTGTAATTTTCATTGAAAAAAACCAGTTGAATTCATAATCGCCTGTTTTCGGCCTTGTATACCGACTGTTTGAATTCGATTATCTTTGAAATGTACAGAAGTTTCATCCATCAACAACGTTTTAGATATGTTGATTAATTGCTTCATGTCACTAGGATATTTCAAAAAATAAATGAATCGCTCAACCAACTAACAATTAGACAGAGTTGTTAAATTTGTTTTACTACGAAGTGATATTCCATTCCTTCACATAAAGCCATCAATCCATCTTACATTAGCCTTGAGCTCAATATTTTTTTCAGTAGCTAAGCCAACTGAACGATCGCATATGAAAGTTCTTGAGAATTTTATTTTCATAAGGTTGAGTTAAATAATTTCATTTAATATAGGGTTTCCCGCTAAGTCTCTTCTGATTTGCAGGAAATCTCGTTAGTATTGCAAAAATTCTCATCAGTGTTACAATAATTCTCGTTGGTGTTTCATTTATTCTCGTCAGTGAAAAATATCTCAATTCAAACCCGCAAAATTTTTTTTTAAAATAGGTGAAAAAATTATGAAAAAATATGAGAGAAAAGGCATCAAAAATTAGTTAAACTAAATTCATTCTGGAATAATTTCCCCTCTAGATGACCTAGTTACGTATCTAGGCATCTTCCTGTAGAAAGCCTCACAGTGCTCAGAGGATATTTCATTAAAGCATTCTTTAATTG
>LDMZ01027257.1:0-10491 GCA_001455285.1 Sphaeromyxa zaharoni | reverse complement strand
CGGGAAGGATATGTAGGTACCCGGTAAAACCCTATGACCAATTTTTGAGAGGTGGGGGAGGGTAATGTAGTATATTAGTTTCGTAACCTTTCGTATCAGTTCGGTAATGATTTAGTTTTTAACACGAGATTACTTTGTACATCATCCAAAGGTTCAAATAGCATGTATTGAATAGACAAGTCCTACATCAGAGAAAGTTATTGGTATTGGAAATGGATACCTTTTAACAATAGATACAATCTCATCTATTAATGAAAGTGCCGGAAATACTCTGAAGAACAACATAGAGGTTAATCAGTTAAAGCCTGAATATCATAAAAGATGAAAAAGGGAACAAAAACAACGTAACCTTGTACAAACTGTTTTATCAAGCACGAATGAAAAAATTACTAATATAGAACTTTTAGATGTAGCCTCTGTAATCGATATTGGCATCTAGTCCAGGAATTTTTTAAAAAGCCTAATACTAATGACTATGAATCTGTAAAAAAGTGAATGAAGAGGTTTTGAGATGTGTTTCAAATATAACTTATATAATATCAATTACAGCACACAATTTTATTAAAATTCCAATTTCGATAAATCAGAAGCCTGTTATATTTCAGGCAGACACAGGTGTTTCACGTTCAGTGATAAATCGAGTTTCATATCACTATATTGGAAGAATATATTTATCACGGTCTTATATTAGGTTATCACATAAATAAAAGAACAAAAAAGAAGGGTTAAAAATAATTGCAAAGAAATATTTATTCTAAAGGATATTCCCCATCGGTTTGAATAACATTTTGCCATATGCTTAATAAATTTTTAATTCTCCTTTCATAAAATGACTTAGGCTTACTATATAACCAATCCCTTACTTCTTCTTCACTGGAAAACTTTGTTCTTTTAAACGCGCTAGACATGGATCAGAATAGATAGTAATCCGAGAGTGCAATGACTGGAGAATAGGGAGATGTGGCAAAGCCTCCCATTCTAAATTACACAATGCTTTTTTTGTTAGTCTTGCCGTGTGAAGCCTAGCATTATCAGGCTGGAGTATCACACCGTCTGATAATAAATTAGATATTTTTTTTAAAAATTGCATTTTTCAGACACATAGGTTGATTTGTGTATCTTTCTGCATTAATAGTGGTGTTGATGGGTAATAATTCATAATAAATGGGACCTATTACATCCCACCAGGTGGACAGCAATATTTTCTTAGGTTGCAAACCATCCTTTACTCTTGGTGCAACTTCTTCGTTACGACTTCTCCATTCTTTTCGATTGTCATGGTTAATATATAGAACCCATTTCTCATCTACCGTCACAATTCTTTCAAAAAATAATTTCCCTTTTTGATTATTTTCTATATATAAACGAAGCAAAGTTGATACTGTGTCAATTCTTCGGCTCTTATCAAACTCCGAAAGTTGCATTGGGAACCAAGCCACCCATTTTTGGTACCTTCCCAAGATTTTACAAGCCTCTGTGAATGGTTAAATGGTCGCAACCAAGAGTGATTTCTAGCTCACGTGTTGTTACTTTTGGGTTTTGATAAATTGAATTTTCAAGTTCTTCTAAATTCAATTTCCTTGGTCTTCCACAATGTTTATTATCAGAAATATCAAAATCTCTAGTTTCAAATTGTTTAAACCATTTATAAGCCATTGTACGGCCAACCGAATCAGTTCCATAAACCGATTTAGAAAACTCATTTGCTTTTGATGTCGAGTAGTCTGCATCAAATAAGAACTTTAGAACGTATCTGCAATTAACGATGTCAAAAACTTTTTATCATTTTTTCCATTTAAAATATAGGTAAACCTGAAAACCTTTAAACACGAGTAGTAATTCGATATTTATTTTATTGAATTGTAAATAATAAATATATTACAAACAATTTTAAAATTTTAATTGTTGTTGTTGCGAATTTATGCGACAACCTAATATAAACTTGAAATTTAACGGAGGAAGCAAAATAATGGCAGTTGGCGATGTATCTGAAAAAAATCAACTAAAGAACAAACTTCATCATCTTTAATTGGTGATTATAGATCACCTGACAGCAACGAACTTGATCGGAATGGATTGGCTTTTTCAACACCGACTAAAAATATAACTTGGCTCGAATCTTAATCAGCTAACATCCTTGGATCCTACTGATAATACATTGTTGGTCAAACATACAAATCTTTTTTCGTCAAAACTTCGTTATTACGTCAATAAAAGGTTATGCTACATGTAAAAGGTGATTTTAAACCTTATAACCTTAAAACCAAATCAGTTCCGTTTGCATTAGTTAATCTAGCTAAGCAGAAATTACGTAGATTAGAAACAGTTGGAGTTATTCGGAAAGTGAATCACAGTGAATGAACAACATTAAGTGTAGCAGTCTGCAAGACAAGAAAAATGTAAACATTTGTGGCAACTTTAAGGCTACAATTAACCAAGCTTTATTGGTTGATCGTTATCCCATACCAGAGCCTGAAGATCCGTGTCTTAGATTGCAGGGAGGAAAACATTTTTTGAAGATTGACCTCCCAGTTGCTAATCTCCAGCTTGAATTCGAAAAAAAATCACATAAATATACAACAATCTATATTCTACTTTTTTTCCTTCGCTATAGAGGAAAAAACTTTTACCTGCTCCTTATGTCTTCGGAGGCGGTTCAGTAAGGTGGGATTTACCTTCAGCCCGCTTTCGCGTCAGGTTAGGCGCCATTCAGAGCCTCCCAGGGCATTTGAGAGACGGTGTGGGGTTTTCACCCACTAAAACAACCCTCATTACCGTCCCTTTTACTAAGACTACACTACCTGATTAGGCCTTCGTTCTTTATACGAGACTGTACTCTACGAATATTAACATACTACCTTTTGGTATAGAAAGCGCACTTGCAATCTTCCAGTGAACCCCATTGATCAACTAATTAGAGATTTACCCCAAACTGTGGCGTGCCTATAAGACAATTTCAACTGGAAAGAATGAAGATGAGCATAAAGAAAACTTGAATGTGTAATTCAGAGATTATTGGCAGCTGGTTTCACATGTTACGTCCAAAAAAAATGTAACCGCAATCAAGCTACTACCTGAACCTAAGAATGCACAAGAACTTCTTTCATTCCTAAGGTAGTAATAACGTACGAAACAACAAGAGAAATGGCACGAGATCACTGTGTGTCACCGCGCCGCTAATTACATACAAATTAATATCTAATCACTACATACATAGGAACGGTAGATTTTTATAAAAAATATGTGCCTGTTTTTTCGGATGTATCGGAACCGTTAAATAAATTGAGACGAGCAAGTGCAGCTTTTGGATGGAATGATGAAGAGAAGAAGGCATTTAACAAGATAAAACAGTCTATAACTACAGCTACTAAGTTAAGTCGTTATACTCCAGACGAAGAACTTCTTATAGCCACCGATGCATCGAGTATTGTGATTGATGCTAGCATTTTACATCGAACTGATAACTGAATGGAAGACCCATCACCCATGTATCGAAAGCGCTAACAAAATCTCATGGGAACTACTCTTAGATAGAGAAAGATGCCCTATCATCATTTTTGGCGTTAAAAAGTTTTATGAATGTTTATTTGGCAGAGAATTCATCATCATAACAGACCACCAGCCTTTGGTCTCTTTTTTTCGAGCAAAAAGAGGAACAGAAAATTATTATACCAAAAGACTACAAAGATGGTCACTATTTATTGGGAATTAGAAATATAAAATAGAATATCGAAATAAGAAGAATCATGGAAACGTAGATGAAAATTATTGGCAACCTATATGAAGTGACCTTCAGTTCGATAAACAACCCTGAAATGAAAGAGGCAATTGATATATGTGCACTTGTAAGCGAATTTTCTTCTATCATTTTGAAACTGATTCAGGAAGAATCAATACATAATCCTATACTCTCTAAAATATATGATTATATAAAAAATGTTTGACCAATAAAATAAAAGCTTTTTACCGAACAACTTGCATATTATAAAATAAGAGACCTTCTGTCTGTTAACGAAGATATTGTATCTTTTGAAAGCGTGGGAAAACGACCAGTGACCTAAATCATTAAGAGAACAAGTTTTAGATGACTTACATGTGGGACATAATGGCATTGTAATAATGAAGAGAATCTCTCGTTGGTATTGTTATAGGCCGGGTATATCAAAGGATGTAAGTGATTACACCAGAAAGTGTCAAGTTTTCGCTGATTCTCCAAAGAAAGATTTTAAATCTTGAAATAAGGTTAGTCAACCATGAGAGAGAACCCATGTAGACTTTGATGGGCCGTTAAAGGAATAATACTAGTTGATCATCGTAGACGCCTATTCTATATTTCCTTATATAGTTCGTTTAAAAGATATTACGACATAAACTGTCTTGCTCTGAAACACATTTTTTAAATAGAAGGCTACCCTAATATAATTGTTTCAGATAATGGTCCACAGTTTGGCTTATGAATGTGGAAAAAAATTATGGAAAAATACAATATTTACCATATTACAGCTCCACCATACCACCCGGCATCAAATCGTCAACTGGAACGATTTGTTAGGACTTTTAAGAAGACAATTACAAAGTTGAAATTTAAAGGGGAGTTGCTCGATAATGCCGTTCTTAGATATTTAAAGTCTTACAGATTTACAACTTTATGCGATGGCCAATCTCCTGCCGACAAAATGAGAGTCAAAAAATGTCAACCTGCTTTGTATTCTTTTAAAAGGCAAGAGCCTGGGTATGAAAAATTTGAAATAGGGAGGAGCGTTTACTACAGATATAGAGAACAAGGTTGTTGGAAAAATAAATAATCATCTCGGCAGAATGGTCTGCCCTGTTGAAACACGTGATGGACTGAAGAAACTTCACCAGAACCAAATACTAATCAAATATAGAGATGTCAACAACCGTCATTTTAAAAAAACTAACTTTGAGGGTCACCCATAATTAAATTTTAATAAGCAGTATTAAAAAGATTGAAGAATTCCCGATGAAAGTACTCCAGTAGAAAATAAGAATTTTCAAAACCGCACAAATATAGAAGAAGCTTCTAGACTGAAAAGAACCAGAAAATTTCAAGCATACATTTAGGAATACAAACTATCCTGAGGAGAAAGAAATGATGTGTATTAGTATACCTAAGACAATCGTTAGTTCTCGTTAATTTTCAGTTTTTTTTATCTTCACGTGTGGGCTGAACACATTAATGGTGTATGTAGTGACTGTATAAGATTCCTTTAACCTGAAGCTAATGCTATTTATCTTTTTTACTATTATTTATTGATATATTATTTCTATTGAAAACGTTTCATTATTAAACGGTGGTTGGTTTGTCTTAAAGGTTGCATGGATGTTCAGTAGAATATTTGCTTAAAATAACCTTCCATTATGACCAAATGTTTTTCTGATCACTATTCTAGAGGTACGGTTTTTGGAAAAAATAATACACCTTTAAAAATAAAAATATTAGATTGTTGTATTTACACAAATAGTATGTATTCAATGGATTTTAAGCTATATAATACTGAATTATTCCAAAAATGCTTAAAAACGATAACATATTGGAAAATTATATTTGGGTTTTTGTCACACGACAATTGTCATAACACATATTAAAAACAACCTCAAACAATATTATAGTGACTTGAGCTGCCTTTTCGGTTATCAAACGGCTTTCGAAATTGTTTAATCTAACTGTTTATTCCATGAATCTTCTCACAAATTACTTCTAAAATGGGGATAAGCGAGGAGGTACCTTATTGATACTATAAAGGCTACTTATTATCTATCTGTTCTCCGCCGAGGCGGCCTTAAATACTTGTTGATCCGGTCCCAGTCTTCTTCGGGGACATCCGGTATGTATCATTGAGCCGACGTCCGACCGTGTTGGTCGACTACTCCTCGTGTCCTTCACATTCTTCCCCTTCGTTAAGCTTGAAATACGGCGGACCGGTTTTAAACGGCTCGAATGTACTATTTTTATATCCCTAGCGTTGTGTTATGCCGTAATTTTATACACCGAGTTGCCATAATATTTCAGAACAATGTAGGACCCAATATGCGGGGCCAGAAGGGAACCACCAGGCTGGTTTCTTAGGTATACTGTTTCCCCTTCTAAGATCTTATGGGGTCTGGCCAGTAAGTCGTGATGGTATTTGTACTTTTGTATACCTCTGCAAATGTTCTTTTTGGCCGTAATCGAAGTTATCCCAATTATTTCCCGAAGTCGTGCCACATACTTCATATAAGAATTTTTGTTATCCTGTAACGGCTTTTCGTTGCTGAAGCCTATTCTAGGCATTCTACCATGTACAACTTCGAACTGTGAAAATCCTGTTGCACTATGCTCAAGTGATTCTAATAGTCATCAAGGCCTTCTCTAAGTTCCGGTCCCAATATTCTGGACTATTCTCGGAGATAATTTTTAGTTTTGTTTTTAGCGTTTGGACGCAGCGTTCGGCTACTCGGTTGCCGGCTGGATGGAAAGCTGTGGTGCGTGTTTTCCCACATCCAATACGCTCGCATAGATTTTTAAATACACGAGACTCAAATTGAGTACCTTGATCAGAATGGATACTATTTGATACCCCGTATCTCGCGATAATTATTTCAAAAAAGGCATCAGATACGGTTTTAGCAGATTGATCACTGGAGGCTCTTGCTAACGGCCATTTCGAAAATTGATCCACGAACAATAATATATACTTATTTCCATTGGCCGTTGTAGGCAATGGACCAATAAAGTCCACGTGCCATGTATGAAAGGGGTAAGGTGGCACTATCGGAATCAAGAAATCTTTTCTATTAACATTGGTCTTCTTAAATCTATTGCAATTATTGCATTAACTTATATAGTCTAATATCTGTTGCTTTAATCCTGGCCAATAATAATTTTGTCTGATCGCACTCAAAGCCTTTTTGGCATCAGCATGCCACTTAAGATTGTCTTGATATTCTGATATTATTTTCAGTCTTTCAGGTATATCCACAACATATTCTATGCAGGGGTTTTGCAAAAATATTGAATGAACTGAACGAGAAAGTCCTTCTTCTACAACATTTTCTTTCCCTTTTATGTATTGGATTTTAAAATCAAACTCTAAGAGCTGAGATAGCCATCTCGCACGGCGATTATGAGTGTCGCCAAAGGATTTCAGATACACCAACGGGTTGTGGTCTGTGCATAGTACAAAGCTCCTACAGACCAAGTAGCACCGAAATTTGTTTAGACTCCAAACGATTGCCAGCATTTTTTGATCAATAGTCGAAAAATTCTTTTCCCCATCTTTTAAAGTTCTGCTACCAAATGCAATTGGTTTCTCTATCCCGTCAATTTCCTGAGTCACAACGGCTCCAACCGCCCTTCCTGATGCATCGAATTTAAGAATTATTTTGCCTGACCCCCTTGAGTATGTGAGGATCGACATTATGCATAGAAGTGATTTGATTTTGCTAAATGCGTCATCCTCCTATTGGCCCCCTACAAACTGTCTCCCTTTCCTCAGTAAGCTATATAATGGGTGTGCAGTATCGGACCAATATGCGAGAAACCTATTAAAGTAGCAACAAGTACCAAAAAACGATTGTAGCTCCTTCTGGTTTCGTGGACTTTCCCATTTAGTCAAACAATCGACCTTGGCTGGGTGAGCACTAATTCCGTGGTCGCTAATAACGTGGCCAAAAAACGTTATCTGTCTTACCCCAATCTGACATTTGGAAGGCTTAACTTTTACTCCAGTGTCTTAAGAACATAGTCGACATGTTTTAAATGCTCCTTCCATGAATCAGAGAATACGGCTATATCGTCAATATAACCTCTGGCGAAGTCAAAATCTTGTAGCATTTGGTTCAATAAGCGTTGACATGTTGCAGGAGCATTCCGCATTACAAATGGCATTACGTTAAATTCGTAAATACCTCTGCCCGATCCTATGGAAAATGCTGTTTTGGGTTTATCGTTTTCCGTTATCTTGACCTGGAAATATGTCTTATTTAAATCCAAGGTTGAGTAAAACTTGTGACCTGTTACTTTATCTATGACATCATCAACTACCGGTAGTGGGTACATATCACATCTTAATACTTCATTTAGGCGGCGGAAGTTAACACAGAACCGTCGGGAACCATCTTTTTTGAGTGGGAGCGTCACGGGAGATCGCCAAGAGCTGCGATTCGGTCTGATACTATCATAATCCAGCATGTTCTTAATTTGTCTATCTGCTTCTTCCTCGAGTGACATTGGAATTCTATAACATGTTGCAACGATCAATGTACTTTTACAAGTTGGGACAGAATGCATAATACCCTTGGCCTTCCAAACATCCCATATTCTTGATGGGAAAATGTCTCTGAATTTGCCTTAAGAATTTTCAACATCTCAGCATTCCGACTAGGTGAAACTTTATTATCTATTAGGGAACTGAAGCAATCTCCCTCCACTGTGTTTAATAAACTCTTATTATCGTAAACTTGCATTGTTAACGGTTCTCCCATATTTATCTTAATTCCGGCTTTATGCATAAAATCTCAACCAATCAAAACATCGATGCTCAGCTGCTTTGATATGAGAAAGGATATCGACAACTGCTGTTTATCTATAACAGGGTTGTCCAAAGTCTAGCTCCTGGACCGCATGCGGCCCGCGACCCTCTTCTAGATAACTTTTAAAAATTAGAATTATTTAGTCATCCAATGAGTTATTTCGAAAAAATTTGTTTTTTCCTAAACTTTATTTATGTTTGAATTGAAATATTATTTTAGTTTTACTTAATCCTCTATTACATTCTGTTCTATTTTTTTCTTTTCAAACTTGGTGCTGTAGCATATTAGCGCTCGTTAGTTTTAGGATTATATCGTAAACTGAAAGGTCACGTTTTAATTATTAACTTATTTGGCGTTCGGATTACAGTGCCACATTTTTTACGATGGCTCAGAAAAGAGAAATCTCTGATGAAAAGCGTCAATTCAAGGATAGTTGGGAATTGATATTCCTGGTGAAAGAACAAAGTGGTCAAGTTTTATGTTTAATTTGTAAAAAAATGATATCTGTTATGAAAGAGTACAATGTACAACGACACTACACCAATCTTCATGTCACTGGCTATGATAAATACACTGATGAGGCGTGACGAGCCCTACTCAATGATCTCAAATTAAACCTGCGTGTACGTCAAGAAAAGATTTTTCAATTAGTGAAGCCTTCATCTTCGACAACCATTGCCTCTTATGATGGCTAAATCCAAAAAGGCATTCTCTGACGGTGATCTCATTAAGCGATGTGCAATACCTATGGGAAATGCCATGGGCTTTAACGATGCAGCTTGTGAATTTTAAAAAATTCCACTCTCGCATAAAACTGATGCTAGGCGTGTTGAAGAGCTTAGCAATTTCGTTCAGGAGAAGATCATAAATCAAATTCAGCAGTGTGTTTATTTTTCCCTCGCTCTTGATGAAAGCACAGATAAAAGGGATGTCAGCCAGTTGCTTGTCTTTGTTAGAAGCATTGACTCACAGTTTAGTGTCAGTGAGGAGTTACTCGGCTTACTTCCACTTTTTACCACTACGAAATGATATGATGTTTATGAAGCGCTGAATTCTTTAGTGAGCAGGTATGGTGGATTTCAAAAATGCTCTTGCATTGCTACAGATGGTGCCAAATCAATGACTGGAGCTAAAAGAGGGCTGATAGCGTACTTGAGAGATGCTCGCGTCGACTGCCCAATGTTTCATTGCATTATTCATCAAAAATCTTTATCCAATCACAGTATACGTTTATCTGATGTGATGCAGCATGTAATAAAAATTATTAATTTCATTAGAGGCGGTAATAAAGCGCTGAGACATCCTCTATTTGTTGATTTTTTGAAAGATTAAGATACAGAATTTTCTGACGTTTCACACCACTAATGTTCGTTAGCTTAGTGCTGGGAAATATCTGCAGCAGTTCTTCAGTCTGTGTAATGAGATTCTAAACTTTTTAGAAGAACTGACTGCAAACACTGATGGGTTTAAAGGTTTATTGCAAGATGTCAACTTTAAGAAAAGTCTCTCATTCCTCACGGGTATTACTCGGCATCTGAATAAGCTTAATTTAAGTTTACAGTGTAGGAATCAAATAATCGATTCTCTCTATGTTTTCATAGATGGCTTACGCAAAAAAATATGTCTATTCAAAAGTTATCTGCAAAGTAACATTCTGATTCACTTTCCAAGTTGTGATGTTATTTCTAAAAAAATAGAGGACAATAACTTCTGCTGCTTTGTTGAAACTCTTGATACCCTGATTAAAGACTTCAACAAGCGATTTCAAGATTCTCAGCACCTTGAAAAAAACTTCAATGTATTCAATGCTCCGCTGACTATAACTATATCAGAAGCCGATGAAGATTTGCAGCTTGAATTGTGTGACTTGCAAAGTGACCAGTTTTTATTAAACAAAGCTACACTGCCAATCACTCAATTTTGGCCTCTTCTTTCTGAAGAGCATTATCCTAATTT
>LDMZ01027221.1:0-10185 GCA_001455285.1 Sphaeromyxa zaharoni | reverse complement strand
AAAAAATAATACTTCATATGATGAATAAAGCGCTTTTTCTCTAGTACTTTCTTATGTTATCATTTTGAATCCTTTCAGTGAAGATCCTGCAATGAGATAAATCATCAATTTTTAAATTATATTTTATAATTATGAAGACAAAAGGTGGATAAAAAAATTTAAAATACAGTATAAGTTTTTCTTACATTTCTATCTTCTCATGAATTAATATTTTGAAATGAAGCCATTCTTATATAATAATTAAATAAAATATTTTTTAAAAACAGTATTTGCAGTCATGAAAATACAATTTTTCCAGTAGTATGCAAAATATTGTTAGAAAATGCACTAAATTTATCACTGAACTCAATTAGACTCTAAGATGAAGTTGTGTAAATTCTACCTAGAACAATGACCGTCTAATAGCGCTAAACAAATACTATTTAACCATGCAAGAGAAGGAAAAAAATTTTTTTTTCTTAGCTATTGAGGAAAAAGCCTTTATCTGTTCCTTATGTCTTTGGAGGAGGTTCAGTAAATTTGGACTTTCCTCCAGCCCGCTTTGGTGTCAGCTTAGGCGCCAGTCATAGCCTCCCAGGGTGTTTGAAAGGCAGTGTGGGGTTTACACCCACTTAAAAACCCCCCATTACCTACCCTTGTATTAGGGCTACGCTACCTGATTTGGCCTTCGTCCTCTAGAGAAGGAAAATTTTTTAATTTTTACTAAAATATTTTTTCCTTAATATATAAGTACTAGCTCGTGGCTATTTCCTACACAAAATATCCGTCGTCCACCTAACTTAGGCTTCCGGCTTAACGCTTAATAAATACAACTAATCGTTCACTACACTTAATAGCTGAGAAAAAGCCCTTTTTTATATCAATTTAAAAATTAAATGATTCCTTTCAGAAATATACCTGTAATAGTGAGTATCATTAAAAATTAAAGTCATATATATACGATTAAAACCATTCCCGCATTATTTTTTTTATGAAATGGTAAAATATGAGAATAAACGTCTTTTGGCATAAACATATGCATTATCTTTCAAATTTTTTTTGGAACGCATTGGTACAGAGCTCTACTCAACTCCTTCGGAAGATATAATGAATACAGAATATTTTTCCGAACATAGGACCTTGTCACAAAAGGTGATTAAAAAAGATCATTTAATAATATTTTTTTTATTGTACTTGTCATCAATTCAAGATGAATATACATAGATTTTATTTGAATATCATTTTATAGATTTTTATTTAAAATAACATATTACTACAAAGTTGAAAAAATGCATTCCCGCTCAATGAACAAAAAAAATAAAATGATAAATCCTATATATTCTAAACTAAAGAGTATAAAGTTCTATCACAGATGTAAAAGAAATATTTCACACTCGCTATTGTTTGGTAAATTTGAATTTAGAGAGGAATAAAAAACAATCAACAGGATGAAACAATTTTTAAAGTTTAAAAACTAATCAAATTGAAATTGAAACAAATACAAAAATATGTCGCAATAGTGGCATAATTATTTGACATCGCATGGTTTGGATATATCTTGATCATGCTTATATCTAATGTGATCACACTAGATAACAATTTATCCCTTTTTTTTCTTTGATAGCCTTACATTCCGTTATACCTTTAAAATATAGGAATTAATTATGAAAAATATAAATGCATTAATTAACTGGAAACTTTTGAGTTGTTTTTTTATTGAAAAATGTAAACTTTGTTGTTTTAATTTTCTTGAATGACCATATCCCGATACTACCTGGTCGTGATTTTGAACACATCATTAAAACATATTTGATGTGAATTCACATGCCCACCATATATAAAATTATTTTATACGGCGATGTAAAAAAATTTGTTTGTTTCCATAGCACGAAAATATGCAAAAAGATTTTTTTTAGAAATTTACAATGAAAATCATGCAATAATTCCAGAGAGCCAGGAACTAATAAGTTGATTTGAAAAAAACTACTGTAAGTATATTGGAGGCCGTTTTTTTCAAAGATTTCGAACAAAAAAATTTCTTGTCCATTTTTTTTATTACCATGAATCGTAACGATCCGGATATTTTAATCTTCTAGATGAGTGTTGTAAGAAAAGCCGGTGAATTTGAACAAAGCGGAGACTGTAACCTCAAAATTCAAAATTCTGTATTGATTTTCATTTCTTATTGTCTATGATTTAAAATTCACATTCGATAGCTCTTCGGACGTCTGACAGGATTTAAAGCAAGGGCATTTTGTTCTGCTTCATATGTTTCAAATACCATGTTAGGCATAAATCTTGATTAGTATTTGGGCGTTCTAGCTGTTTCGAATGCATGGAAGTAGATTATATTAAAAAATATTTTGCATCGGTAGACAACTTGGATGGACGAATCTGTGTAGCTTAAAGATCGAGGATGAGCCTACTGCTGCCCCATTTTATAAGGAATGGTCCGCCGAAGAGCACTCCCCAGATGACGTTACTGTTGAGCATCTCATTGATAATGGGTAAGTTCTATCCTCGTTAGATGAACTTGATAGCTCAACCTCCGGCTTCAAGTCTATTTCAGATTACTATAACTCATACGTGTAACATTTATTACCATTTAGCTTTTCATAAAGTAGTAACGGCGATAAAACACCTTTTGAAGTAGCTCAGAACCTGATAAAAATTGCTAAAACATCCGACGTCAAGGAACTTCATGCAATTGTAGAAATGCATGAAGAAGAGATTCTAAGAGTTTTATGTTACTGATAGATCTTTCAAATTTAAGGATGCAAGGGAATCAACCGAGCGATATAAAAATAGGACTCATCTATCAGTTATTGATGGTGTACCATACTTTGCAAAGGAGGAATTTTGTACTGTTTATATTTCTTGAGTGTCATTATTTTTAAATCACGTAGGCTGGATATACCTCTATGTTTGGAACATCGCATATTAGATTGAACCCGGAAAAAACAAATTCTTGCGTAGAAATATTGAGAAAAAAAGGGGCTATTTTCTGTGGACTTACAACTATGGTACCTTTGGGATCTAATCCTGTCGGTTTTAACGCGGCACCGTAGTGTTAGTTTTTTATCCTTGGTGGAATTTAGGAATCGTCCTAGTTGTAGGAATCCTTGGAACAGGGGTTATTATTGTGGGGGTAGCAGTAGTGGATCTGCAGCAGTCGTTGCTGCAGGATTAGTTCCATTTGCTCTTGCTGTCGATGGGCTTGGGTCAATACGAGTCCCTGCTCTTGTCAATGGGATGGTTGGATTGAAACCAACGTTTGGACGAGTTTCAGGTCATGGCATGTTGTATGAAAAATCTGGTTTTTCTCATTGTGGTGAGATGTATAATGATTTTTTTAAATCTTCAGGCGCCATTACTAATTGTGTCCGAGATTCAGCAATTATATACAGTCTGTCGCTTTACCCATGGCTTAATTTATTATAGGAATAATATCTGGAATAGATGAGAGCTTTATCTATGGTTATTATTATATTTTTGGCGTAAAATTACTAGGCATATGTCAGCCACTTGTACAAATACCTAATTTGACGGGAAATATATCAAAATACAATATAGGCATATGTTCTAGTTACGCTAAGGTTTGAATAGATTTCGTAATTTTACTGCTATCAGTTGTCGGCCGAACCTTCCCATGAAATATATTTGAAAGGTCTGTATAGTGTATACTAATGTAATTGCTTAGTTGTAAGTATGTTGGAAAGAGAGGGTCACAGTATCATTAATATTCATATACCCGAGCTCGATGTAATAGGTTCGATTTTATTATTTGTTTTTAAAAGGAAACATATTCCGCTGCTACCATGCAAATTAGTCAAAATTTTTATACTGACTATATTTCTTTGGCTGATGAAGATATATTTGCACCGGTATGCCTGTATTTTGTATATGAGTATATATTAATAAGGAAGAAAAGGGAACGGTAATGACCCTTATACTTGGACGTAGCGTAAATGATGATAACGTAGAACAATGTAACAGACAGCGTACCAGGGCTATGAAAATTATGGAAAATAAATTCAAGGAAGTAGACTTTATTTTGTTCCCTGGTAATTTTTGAGGCTCAATAAATTACTATAGGGATTCGAGGATTACCTGAGAAGATACTGCCAGGAGACGATAAATATGGCATTATAGACGATTCTGTTGTAGTGAGGCACTCTTTATATATGTTCTTGGGTAATATAACTGGGGTGCCTGGTATTGTGCTCAATGCTGGTTTCGACCAACTTACAAATCTTCCGATTGGAGTTCAAATAATTACTAAGTGGTGGAACGAGAAACAGTTGCTTGGACTAGCATATAGTCTAGAAAATAAACTTTCTATCTTCTCAAAACCACATGTTTTCAGTTGTCCACTTAGATAAAGCAATACTTTGATTTTTCATAAATATTAAGTTAGACATCATTCTTTTATTATATTAGCAATAATTTTTAACGATTTTTTTGTTCTTACGATAATAATTAGAATATATCAATTTACGTTATTTATATAGCTTTAGTTCATGGTTTCCAAAAGGAACTTTTATCAAAGGCATCCAATAGAAAATAATGGCTGATGATATTGGTCCATGGATATCAATGCAAATTCGTAATTTAAAATATCCAAGTTCTTCCTGATGCAAGGTTTGTTTATAACAAAATAGATTGTCATTTTACAGTATTCACTGCTCAAATACTGAATCCATTAATGTAAATAAATTGTGTATCCTTTTGTTCAATAATATTTTTAATGGCGCCAGTGCATAAAATATTATATTTTAATGGGAATTTTATTCGTTTTTACATGATCTGATTCTTTTGAATCTATATAAAATTAATTTATCGTAGGTTTACTAAGTATAATGCAAAATCTGTAAATTATCTTTTTGAATAACAGTAGGTGCTATATTCTATTATTATGAATACAAAAAAAATACTTCTAGAGCTGATTAGTTTTCATTTTAACATAGCTTAACATGCTGGAAATTTTTGAGACATAATAAAGGATAATTAAAAATTACAGTTTTGCTAAATGACTGTGTGGAATGATTTCATATCAATATTAACTCCTGACATACACCATTAAATTTCATTTAAAAAAAATAAGTTCAAAAACATCTTGGGATTTATTTCATGTAATTAACATAAAATATTGTTAGAAACGTTCTCTTTCAGTTTTGATATTTTCAATATATACCTGAGATTCAGTAAAATTTTGTTTTATATCAATGGGTTTGTCCACCTCAGTCACTTACTTTTCAATTTGAACTTTTACTGCCGCACCATCTTTTAGTAATATACTTTAAAAAAATGGCATGAATGGATATAATAATAATTTTATTTATAATGACCCTAATCTTAACACGTAGAGCGCGATATATTTTGTTTGAAACGTAAGTGTAACTTTCATTTACATTTTTGACTTCTACTATACGGACCATGATCCATTAGCCAGGAAAAAAATAATCGATCCTCTGTTACTTGCGCCTTTCACCCAATCAAAGTTTCAATATTTTTGCATTGATTGATGTCGTTTTCCCTTTAGAAAATTTTCATAACATGTTTTTTTCACGCATTTTAAAATCCGTTTGTCGAATATTGTATTTTTGTTAGTACGGTTTTCTGAATTTTTCGAAGTTAAGACTCAAAATGTTGTATTGTGTTTACTGCACCTTGCTGTGGAATTTAAAATTTTAGAATGGTTTTAAAAAAGAATGTTTCATTTGCACAATAAGTCAGATAAGGGACTGTTTCTGGGTATCCTAAAGTGTTAACTCCCTTGTAATTTTCCATCCCTTTCTGTGATTGAAAATTTAACATGTATTTTGACTAATCTGTATTGAAGCTTCCTTGTTCAAAGGTTTCAAAGTGCAAAACAAGAAATTTGATTTCTAATTCTGTATCATTGGCATAAAATTTATCCTCTAAAACTCATATTGATAAATGTGCTATTTTTTTCATAATTGGTTTAAATTGAAATATCATCATTATAGTTTATTAAAAATATTTTTATCGGCCAATTTAAAGATTTTATAAAAAATTATTTTCCAGTAATTGTATATTTTTTTAAACCGACCTTTTGATTCCTATGTTTATATACTCTTTCATTCAATAACGTCTTCCTAAGATTCCTATTTTATATCTATTAAATCTTTTTATTTAGAATCATCGAAATTGATAAATATATAGGACTATTTATAGCAAATATTGGTAGACGTTTTTTATGTTATGTCATATAACATATGTTTGAGTACAGTGGATCACTGAATGGTAGTCCCGATTGTTGTAAAGATATTAGCAGATTAAATTGTATTTTGATAGTTAATTATGAACAGTTATTCATAACATTTTTCATCAAATTGAGCTTTTTACCCGGGTTATCTTTAATTATACATATCCATTTTCCAGTAAATATTGTTATTTTGTGACCTATACACCTGTTCATAGACATTGTTTGACTTGAAAAGTTCGGTTTTCATGAAATCAAAAAAGTAAATTATCACTATTTTTAACTCATCAGCACCTTTAAAGTACTTTCTTGCTTGTATTCTTCAAAATGATCTTATTATTACTACCTCAGAGAGTTTTTATTATTTACCTAGGATGAAATACTGTCCGTTTGGGTTTACAATTAACAGTCTTTGCCATTGAATTTTTCCATCTATTCTTTCAAACTTCAGTACTCTCTCTTATTTTTATTTTCATTTTTTTCTGATATCTTCTATGCTTTTTTTCTTAGCTAAGGAGGAAAAAACCTTTAACTGTTTCTTATATTTTTGGAAGCGGTTCAGTAATATGGGACTTACCTCCAGCCCGCTTTCTCGTCAGGTTAGGCACTAGCCAGAGCTTCCCAGCGCTCCCTCCAGGCAGTGTAGGATTTCCACCAACTAAAAAAACCCCCAGTACCTACCATTATACTATGGCTACGCTACTTTATCAGGCCTTCTTTCTCATATTTTCTTCACTTAATACGTATTTGTCATTTGATTATTGGTTAAAAAATTTTTAATATTAGAAAATAATTTATGGCCGTAACTTTTTTTTCTGGTTATGCAAGATTAAATGCTTTTTCTTAATAATTTTTATAAAACTCACTTCATTATTTTCTTCGATAACTTAAAATTTGGTGTGAAATTATTACCCCTGTACTCAAAAATTTAAAATATGATATGATTAATTGTTTAAACAAACGCATAATATGTATGAGGTACCCAATCGGATAGCTCGCGGTCTCTTGGTAGACTGCGTAAAGGGACTTGTATGGGTAGTAGTTGACTACCCCTTTTGCTGCTCCTTCCCAATGTATCTGTACATCACATATTTGCGTTAATATAGGAACAAAATCTACCTACAGCTAATATTATAAAAATCTATCTTCGTTATCCTTCGGAACTCTTAACACGCCATGTGATGTCTCGGATCCATTATTGGTGTCCTCAGCACCGCAATATCTAATAATTTGTTCTCTCAAAATTCATTAATTTAATTGTAAAAATGCAGTAATGTTAGGATTTATGGAACTTAAGTGGCGTTTTTATTGTACATTAATCCGAAATAGGTTCTGTGAAATAGTTTGTGAATTATTGGACCCTTGATGAATACATAATTTCCAAATCGAATTCTCACAAGCTTTTCTCTAACTTACACTGATCTAGCAAGTATTGAGTGTTGTCAAAAATTGTCTGTCACCCTTTTATATTTAGGAGGGCGAGGAGGCATATATATACTTTTTATTCTAATTTTTATACGTATTTGCAAAAATTATTGGTTGTAACATTCAAGTTCATTATCACTCTTAAATGTTTTAATCCTTTTACGTGAGGCAAATCTGTTTGAAATATCTTTAGTGTTTTACGAAATTCTGATTTGGATAATAAAAAAGAAATATAAAATTTGTGAAATAATCGACAAACAGATGACATGATTTATGGGAGTTAATGGTTTTTTAATAGGTCAAGCTAGGCCCGTTAAAAGCTAACTCAATTTGATGCGTTGGGTATTTTTATTTGCACTATTTTTGTTGGATACATATTTCACATGTTCTAAATTTATACTTAGGTATTTTCATACAAATAATATTTTTCAGGTTCTTTATACTGTCAATACTCATTTGTTCCAAGTTGGACTACTAATCATCCATTGTTTTTGTAATAAAAAAAAGGTTTTCAGCTGCTTTAATTATAAGTTTTTGTTGAAATAAAAAGTGAACTTGTCTCTGCAGTGGTGAAAAATCTGTGTTATAATCTGAAAACCCAAATGCCCCACAAATATTTTATTGCTTCTAAAACCTACAAGAGTTCATTTTTTAAAAAGATACACGGTATGAGTTATTTCGATATAGTTTTTTATTCCTGACTTCGTAACACTAATATTTAGTAGTGTAGGCCTAATCATTTGTATTTTTACATGTCAAATTGGTGGCACCTAAAACTTGATTTTTAATTGCTTCCCGTTCCAGGGAACGAGGGCCGAATCAGGTAACGTAGCCCTAGTATAAGGGTAGGAAATAGGTAATGGGGGTTGTTTTAGTTGGTGAAAACCCCACACTACCTGTCAAACACGCTGGGAGGCAATGACTGGCGCCTAACCTGAAGCGAAAGCGGGTTGGAGGTATGTCCCAATTTACTAAACCGCCTCCAAAACATAAGGAGCAGGTAAAGGTTTATTCCTCCATAGCTAAGAAAAAAATTGTTTCCCTTTCCAATATATTTTGCAGTTCATAAACTTTAAATTATAATTGATCACATATTAAGTAGCCAATTGGAATAATTGAACTTATTCCTTCATTATTTATCGTTTGTAAACGAATTAAATAATCTTTTATGTGATTAGGATTGAAATAATTAATTTTCGAATATATTGACGTTGGCTTATTTCTGCACGATATACGCTTTGTATTTAAATTCTCATTTCTGACATTTAGTTTAGCAGTAATTACGAAATCAGTAATTAAATTTAATAAAAAAACAACTTGATTAATTTGATTATTTGAATATATGAAACTTCTTGAAACAGTCTATTGATATGATAATTAATAATAAATTATCCTAATATGGTTTCTCCTGTTTCATATCAGTCTAACGAAATATTTTGTGTTCTAATAAAATAATCGATCGTTAATTCTTGCTTGAATATATCAATATAGTCTATATGGAATGTCATTTACTGAGTTCTCTTGACTCGATAAAGGCTTCTCAAAATAGGATTAGCTATTTACCAATATTAATATTCATTGAAAATTACTGGGATCAACATAGTATCAAATGCTTTCGCAAACCTGAATAACCATTTTCGAACCACAATCAAAGATTAATCATGAAATAAACTTGTTATTATTTTATGTAAAAATTTATATTTCGGACTCCTGAATGTAAGTTGATCATGAATTTCCTATTTGAGATTTAGTATGAATTAGGGTTCTATCAACGGTGATTCCTGGACAATAACTCGCTGAAGATATTGAAACATAATTGTTAAACGAATTAACATGACGTATATATGTGATGTTCTGTATTTGAATTTTGTTACGAATCCTGATGAAGATCATACCTTAACATAGAATAAATAAATGCGACTACTGTAAGAGAATAAGTCATACGGCCGATGTCTGTTCGTCAAAGAAAGGCCTAGAGATTATAATCAGAATAAACTTTCGAACAAAGGAAAAAAAAGGTATTTTTTCATATAATACTAAAAAAAGATTAAAAAAATTATAAACTGACAGTGGTGTAAGCTAATATATTATTCCCAAAACATCACATCATGAAGTTGGTCACCGTAAACTGGTTGCAACAAAGGTCCATTAACATAAATACAAAAAATTTTGGTCCTAAATATATGTTGGGACTGCGTTAGAATCGATAGCAAATGCACCTACTTCAATGGTTGGGTTGTTATAGCAATCCAAAGACCACAAAATTTACATACAGTGTTACATATATATACCGAAAACGAACGAAAATAAGCGATTAGTAAAATATAACATAAAGAACGGGCTGGGTGGTCATTAGTTTCAAGTTTGTATAGACTAGATTTCGGTAATATGTACTATAAATTGGTTAAAGTGTATTATACCTCACTTTTGTCGCGAGACCTCGGTTCAAAACGGAAGTACGCGGGAAATTGCGTTTGATTAAGTTATGTACAATCAACATCACAGTAAGGGTAACATTTATTATTTTTGATCAATTAATTCCATTATTAGTCGAT
>LDMZ01027156.1:0-17334 GCA_001455285.1 Sphaeromyxa zaharoni | reverse complement strand
TTTTTATGCCTCTTGGTTCAGCATTAAGGAGCTGAGCCTCCTTAGTTTATGTCAGATTGACCGCAATATCACACTCAAACAGCCTAAATTCCCATGCTGTTGCAACAATACGATCATATTTTATTAAAGATTTTCACTATCATGTGTGTTAATATTATGAGAATCTCCACAATCCTAGGCAATAACATTTTCTTTTAAGGTAGATATCATACTCTATGACGGAAATGTATGTCTTGCAACAGACGGTCTATTTGAGACGCATTGTAGCATCTCTGGCCTTATTTTGTCATATATCTGCCTTTTGCTTTTCTTTGATGAAAATAAAACAGCTTAAAGTTTTCACGTACACACAAGAAAGATTTGCCTTATCAATTCCTTAAATTTTTATCATGTCCAACATATTTTTCATTCGGTTACCCAATGAAACGTAAGCAGTAATACTATCTTCGATACATAATTGCTTTTACATACACTTCATTACATCTTTGTAGGCTAAAAGCTAGTTCTATTTAAAAGATAAACCTAAATAACAAGACTTTCATCGCAATTATATTAAAGAAATTACATTACGATCGTCATCTGATAACTTTCCTGAACTGATGGATCTCTTTTTCATGCGCTGACAAAAAATGCAGCACCTCCTTTCCCTCATGATATGATCAACATGTTGTTACTCCATCATGAACCGTTTTACAACCAGCACATGGAAATGTTCATGCAAAACGTTTTTTAGTTGCTCTTCTTAGTCAAAAATTAGTAGAAAAAAATTTGTTCAAATATACTAAATCTCCCCTCAAACGATCCACTTTTAAACTTCAGGAAAATTATCATTCCACTTAAAGATAAATTTATTTTTTATAAAATTATAACTTAATTTTCAAACATCACTCACCAGCGCTTGCATTTTTTACATTGAATTAAATGTAACGTATAAGTCGATGTTAAATTTTCTTTTCAATATATTAATATTTTAAAAATACACGACAATTGTAATGCATACTGTTATGAATACCAAAGTAAACACTTTAGCTTTTAAAGCTTATTTATATTAAAAAATACACATAAAATAATGAAGTTATTGGTCTTCCCTATCTAGACCAATGGAGAGAGGATCTTAGGGTAATTGAAAGGACAGAAAATTTGCTTCAAGAACTAAAACATCAAATTATATGGGTATAATAAGATATATCCTAAATATAATACTTCAACATACCGATAGTAGCTGTGTGATTTCCTTGATAAGAACACAGATGAAGGTTAATTTTTGGATCAAGGCCAAAATTGTGAATTCAACTGGATTTAAGGTTTTGGCAAAAGAAAGTAAACTCTTTTTATTAAAAAAAGTTACTAGTAATTAGTTTAAATATCTTTTTATTCACAAACGACATTAGCTTAATTAGAAAATTGCAGTATCCTGAGTCAATACATCTTTTTTCATTAAAAATTTGGACAAGATTTGATAATATCAACTCAGAAATTTTAATGACGGGGTTTTAATACATATAAAAAACGTTTCAATGTTTTTAACTATAAAAATGAAATCTGTTACGATCTGGAACAATATACCTAAAAATTTTTAAACATATTTAATGCGATTAACAGTTTCACCTAGTATTATACATTTAGGTAAAGACTCGTATTAATTTATATATTTGTTAAAAATGCCCTCAACACCATCCCAGTAGATAATTTGTGTAAAAAATAATTTTTATTCTTTGATTTTCTATCAAAAATAAATTATAATAAAACAAATCTGGTCAATGCTCTGTATCTTAAAATTTTATACCAATCACTTATTACAGATGCATAAAAACAACTGGTCTTTAAAAAATCGATTTTCGAAATAATAAAACATTGTTGTCATAAACATATATGTGGAACAACCTAAAATACTGATCAGTCGCAATATATAAGGTAAAAATGCGTTGCATAGTTGAACAAAAACGAAAAAGTATTATATACGTTCAAAAGCTATCAAACTTAACAAAAGGCTATCAAATCGATCGCTTCCATTTTGGCTTGCAATGGTAACATTCCCATCATAATATCCAACTGGATATCAAGGGGTTTATGATAACGATTGACTATCAAAATAGAAGGAATATTAAAAACCTAGTTAATACAATGTAAATTTTGAAGAACGCAGTTTAGTTTCGATGATATTTTGCATATAAACCAGTTTATAAAAAAGGATTATTCAACTCGATTCAAAAATTTTAACGTTAGATTAAACCCATGTACAACAGCCTAAACCTACTATATTAACCACCAATTAGAAATAATATGTTTATGGATTGTGCAATAAAAACATAAGATTTTAAAGATATACTTTGAATATTCCTCTACAAAAATATAATATTCAAAGCCTATGACGACATATCTACATCATTAAGCGAAAGGCAATAATTGTGGAATGCTTCCTAAAAGTGGTTAAAAAAAACGCAAAAATTTCACCAATAATATTCCAGCATCAATATGTATCTATAAAAAACCTACATAAAAAACGTAAAAGAACCTGTGTCCCCTGTAAATTATAACGGAGAGCATTATCAAACATCAGTTCAATATCAGAAACAAAGCTTTCCCATGTGGTGTATTTGTTTTTACGCAGTTTATTCTATGTATAAGTTATTAATATAAAGCAATATTTATACCTCTATATGAAAAATATCAATGGGATTTGTAATAACCGTATAATAAAAAGGTAGTTCCTTGCGAGTTGGTAATTTGTAAAAAACTAAAGAAAGATTTCGAGGTTCGCTGCTAAATTAGTTATATTTTGAAAAAATTAACTCGTTTTCATATGTACGAATAAACGTTATTGCTTTTGAGATCTTTTCATAAAGAGCTGGAGTTTTAGGTAGGGAAACACGACCTTTTAACATAGATCATATAAATTAACACCTACTCGGTCTTCCTCTTTTTTTTCTTTTCTAATATAATAATCAAATCCTAAAATAATGTTGAACTTCGGTATATGGACTGTAAGAAGAAAATTCAGCTAAATCATAATCCTGCTGGGAAAACAAATCTGATTCTAATATTTCGGTATTTGAAGAGTTTTCGTCCAGGACATAACGCTGCACAGTACTTCTGCGCTTTCTAGGCAGTAATTCGTTTTGAAATTCGTCGCTGACTTGGTTGATTTCCTATGAGCAACTAAGCCCAAAATAATACAAATGCTAGTTATTTAGCTGTTTTTCAATAACAGCACCATAACATAAAAAATATAATTGAGTAATATTATTGTTTTATGCAAATTGAACTGTTAATATAACTTTATGAATAATTTCCAGTAAATATTAAACCAAAATTAAAACAAAAAAATAACATAAATTAAAAACAAGTATCTGAAATAATTCAATGTTACCAAAAAAGAGCTGGCAATACACATATATGTGAACGTACCTGGAATAGCCAAAACCAAGAAAAAATCAAATTTTTATACGAAATCAAACGTATAATTATTTGCAATTAGTAGAGACTGAGTCATCACCACTAATAATTTTCTTATTATAAATCATTGTAAGAACAAAATAAAACAAAAGTGAAGCTAATAATAACAATGAAGATGTCGATTTAAGAGATACCATCTTAAACATAAAAATCATGTAATTTTTAACTCACTTTGTTGGTTCATTACATGTGTAATGTGATGTGTTCAGAATATAAATGTGCAATTCCATGTAGTATTTATAGTTCAAAGAGATTTGGTAAGTCAAAATGATTAATTTAAAATTAATAATATTGGAACTCTGGAAAGTAGCAACGTTATTTCAATAACAAATATAGAGTAATGATTTTTAACTGTTTACATATCAATGCACTCTGTTTAATATTTATAATACAAAACATAATATTATGAAAAATAGATTCTTTACAGATTGCAAAAACTAACAAATTACTAAATTTGGCACAAACGTAACAGATCTAGCAATCTTGCATCTACAACAATAAGTAACGTATTAAACTTAACAATTTTGTATTTTTTATAAAACTTAAATATTAGTAGTTAGAAACGTTTTTTTCATTTGAAAACTATAACATATCACCTGATACAAAATAATGTTATTAACATTTTTTATATCATGTAGATACAGAAATCAAGATTTTTGATTTTTTCAAATAAGTTATAATATAATTTTTTAAAATCAATAAAAGTGAGGGGAGTATTATATATCATAGCTGTAACTTTCATTAGATTTTTTGTGTTATTTTTCGAAACGTTATTAGTTATAAACTCAACATGAATCAACTAGAAATATATCATAGAATATTAATTAAATGAAAAAGGTAATGTAAATTGATTAGATCAAGAAAAATATAATAATAAAGTGATTTTTATAAAGCTCTTCAAGTATGATATGACTATTAATCAGACGTGACAACCAAACTCGCTGAAAATGATATGTTTTGTAAATTAAACTAAAATACTCAATGGTTAATTCACCAGTTTCAAGTATTTCAAATATTTGGAATATTGGGGTGAGAGAGGGAGTAATATTTTAAAATTGCGTATGAAATAATTATATTTACAAATTCATTAATTTATCATTATATCCTTCCTGATGAAAATTATCATGTTCCATTCATTAAATGTTCCTAGGTATTATTCAGAGGTAAAATTTAGAGGGTTTTTTATAACATTTTTGTTAATAATTCTATACTTAATTGCCTTTAAGCCTCGTGGAAAATATTTGGTATACCTTTATGGTTCTCAGTAATGCTATATTGAGATGAAAAATTTAATATAAGCCGTTATTTAAGCTATTATCAAAAATGTATAACCACAGCATGAAAAATATTATTGAATTAAGGCCCTTTTACAACACCTTTAAAAAACTAAAGAAAATTAATAATTAATAAAATAATTTTAATTAATCAGATAAGGTTCCTATATGTTAGTTTAAAATTTCAAAAATTGCATATTCTAAAAATTATGGCCGATTTTATTCAATTGGGAAATCATACCATACATAAACATGATTAAGACACAAACTTCTGCCTGAAATAAAAACTGTAGATCAGCTAACATTCTGAACGAACTATTATTTCCCAATTACTTATATGAGCAGGCTGTTTCTAACACATCTAATTATAATAAGTTAGTTGATTATTAAGAATGGATTTAGGTAATACTACCGATCAAGACAATGCAGGTACATATACATCACGTTGAGTCATTAATTTTTTTCAGAACAGGCAACAATGTGGAACTTATATACTCAGTTCCAACAAGATATATCTTTCAGCATGTTTCATCTAAATATGACACAGTAATTCTTATTTCTTAAATTGTTTATGAATAATTATATATATTTATATCATCGACTTTTTTAAATTTTATATGATGCTACAAAAAATAGTATCAAATTTTTTTAAGTTTGTAGAGACTACATCAAATAAATGGGCATATATGTATTAAAAACCGATTTTACATATCCTTTCGTTACTAGAAAAATATGTTGAGACATCTTAATGGAACATAATATTAAGAATTTTAAATAATATAAAATCATCACTAGCCAAATTTAAAAGAACTTTTAATTTAGAAATAATGGGCTAAAAACGGTTTATTTTTGTTTTAAAAATACATTGAAGTTGAACAGAAAACATTTCAAGTCCACTTAAAATTTCAATTATTAAAAACTTGACTTTTTATAGAGATACTCGATGTAAAAATAAGAAAAAAATGTGAAATTGGTAATAGAACTACTTTTGTAAGGCTAAAATAGTACAACAAAAATGTATTGAATATTACATAGTACCATGATAATAAAAATAAGTCCAAGCAAAATGTGAAAATGGCTTTGAGTCCCAAAGCACGAACAGAAATTCAAAAAAGTGCTTAACAGATCCCGACGACGAAATGAAATTACTTATGAAATAAAAATTCACTTATAATGAGAAATTTATGGAAGCAGTTTTAAGCCTTTTTAGGACACTATATTGTTCACAAACCTTCAAAAAATGTTCTGTGTAAATTTTATCCATAGATAAAACTGATATTTAAATGGAGCAATATAAAAAGAAAAGAATGCATAGGTCAATAATATTTGTTTCCTAAAAATTTAATTTATATTAACCATTTTTTATAGACAAAGGGAAATTTAATGAAGATAGGCTAGATAATCCTAAGAAATGCTTGTAAATTAATGGAAAAAAGAATTTAATTAAAAATTTTTTTTGGTGGTAATATTATGGTGTGGACACGTGTTGGTGTATCGTTCTTATGCAGGACCAATCTCATTAGAAATGAATAGAATTATTACTAAAGCAGAAACAATTAAACAATAAAAACGATGATCTTCTTAATAGATTTGAGCTTACGCTTAATCATGGCAGAGAAAACAATCAAGCAACCAAGGAATCTCTAAAATTCTCAAGAATTAAAACTTTAATTTAATGACGTAATAAAAAAAGTCCATATGTAAATATATTAAAATATTTTGAGGTATCAGCCAGAAAATATAAAATAAATGGAACGGATATATTATCAATAACTTGTTCGAAAAATCCAAATGAAATTTGAATTTGATCAAAAGAATTGGTCAATATCAAACTGTTAATAACAAAATATTCAATTAATTTTTAATAAATATATACAACAAAAATTATCTAAAATATATATCTTGTTCAATTCAATGGTAACATTACGTTTGTTTGCATCAAAGGTAAGAATTTTAACATTCTATTAAGATTTTGAAAAACTACATATATTTTTAATAAATTTAAAAAAAATTTGCTCTAAATTACAACGTAAAATCAATAAAATAATCAAAAGCTTATTTTCGTAACTGCTAATCGATAACCCTTTTTCATACTTTAAAAAATCTAAAATAAAATTTGCATTAAAAATATTCTTTTCCTAAAAAATAAATATGATTCATTGATTTTAATCATTCAGGTATTTTTTCTTGTAGAACTACACAAATTGTAAAAAATTTAAAAAATAAGTACGATTAAATATTCTAGAAAACATAGGATATTATCCGATATTATGTGCATAAAATAAACCCTAAAAAATGGAGTGGTTAACATTTTAGAAAATGTTATATATATATTTTTTTGTACATGTGACAAAACTAATGTTGTATTTAGTTTTACGACAAAAAATTTTAAAAAAATCTAAACAGTAGTAATTCTGGTTTAATTTCTAAAAAATCTGTTTAGACACACATCATTAAATATTCTTATAAAAAAATTTCTAAATGGAATTACATATTGATTATATTTTTTAATTAGTTTGAATAAAGTAGAATAAATTATTTCTGTTTAAACAAAAAAATTTCATACAAACATTATTAAGCTATAAAATTAAAAGAATAGATCCTTAAATAAACTTAATTCAATTAATTGATAATTTCTTTGAACTTCTAATAAATAAAGTTATAAATAGAATATCTTTACAGAACAAAACATAGCAAAATAAAGAAGCTTTGAACAGATACAGTATTTAAAGGTTTTTACAAGAAAAATGCATTTAACTGGTAGCAGAAGGGATCCAAAATAGAGGATTCCAAGCAATTCACAAAATATCTATAATGCAAATTTATTTTATAAAATACAATTTTTTCATCTTTAATGATGTGATTAAAAGAAATCATATTTATTAAACAAATAGGGATAGAAGAAATTTACAGGGATAAGCACTATAAATTTTTTTAAAAATGATATAGAATAATACGAAAAATTTTCAAAATAAATATCCAGGTTTAAAGAATTTTAATCGTCCAATAGAATGAAAAATACTATAAATTTTTGAATAGCTGATCCATTCGGAGAAACAAAAGAAAAATTTGCTTTAATTTCTGAAAAAAATAAACAATACGAATTCCAATTATAGCAAAAAATGCGTTTAAACCTAAAAAGAAAATAACAAACACAGAGTAACAATGAAATGTAAAAAACAAAGCATACCCAAGAAAAAACGCATCCGCTTAATCCAATATAGAATAAAATTTATTGAATAAATATTAAAATAAAACAAAAAGGAAGGTTATAATTTGATTTATCGAACATATACAAGATATAAACTACCTAAAGAGTGTATCAACATTTTTGATTTATTATATTTTTTTAAATAATATTATGCTAACATGCAACAACTAAATTTTAATTTAGATTAATATTTTCCTAGGCAGTTTTATATTTCTGTTTCAGGTCAAAAATGGGAAGACTTAGTTTTAATAGTTATAGAAATCTGAATTAAAATAAAGGATATCACAAATTTATTAATATATAAGTATAGCAGCGGAAAACATTATAAGCATTCAGAAAGGTAACAGAAAAGAGAAAATGTTAGACAAAATCAGTCTTTTCTACTAAAGCTATTCCAGGAATAATAGCTATGATTGAAGACATATTATGCCATATTTAGATTTAACACCGAAAGATGCAAAATTAAGCACATGGTTATAATCAAATATAAATACAATATAAAAATCAACTGTCGATGTTGTAGTAAATAAAAATTCAATCTCGGTTAAAAAGTAAATTTTTTTCTTAGCTATGGAGGAAAAAACCTTTACCTGCTTTTTATGTTTTTGGAGACGCTTCAGTAAGATGGGAATTACCTCCAGCCCGCTTTCGCGTCAGGTTAGACGCCAACCAGAGCTTCCTAGAGTTCCTGGCAGGCAGTGTAGGATTTTCACCTACTAAAGCAACCCCATTACCTACCTTTATACTAGGGCTACGCTACCTTATCAGGCCTTCGTTCTCTGGGTTAAAAAGTCAATAAGAGAATCGGTGAAAGTTAACAAAATTAAAAGCATTTTTCAATGGGCAAAAATTATGAGCTATATTCAGCTTGCACTTAAAGAGAACGCAAAACAAATTTGATACTTCCAATAACGGGTGGAAGAAACGTTACTCATTATAATCGTTATCGATCATGGAGTATATATTTTCAAAAATAACAGAGGTTTCGCTGATTAATGACAGGACATCTTCGGTTTCTCTACGAAAACTGTAATAATTTTAGAAATACAAAAATTGATGGAGATCTGCATTATTATTTATGTTAGAATCAATACAGTTAGTGAATTTTTAACTACACACACAAATACCCATCGACATGTTCTTATATGACAAATCCCATATATAGTTGCACTTTTAAACATGAAAAACGTAGTTCGATCTGAACTATGGCACAAACCCTAGGTGAAGATCAATTAATTATTTTATAGTCAACCGAAATACCTAAAAATAACTGCCACAAAACGTTTCGTTACATGATTTGGTCTAATCAATTCAGTTGCAGGCTTGTCGTATAGTTTCAACAAACTCATCTTATCAAAAAAAAATTTTTCATTACACTATTTTGAATTTCAGATAAAAATCCATACATCAAATATTTAAATACTCTTGGAAAAGATAATATAAAAATTAGATAGGTTTTTGTTTAGCTTTTGTAATATTCTTTGTCAATTACGTTTTTGACTTATGTGCTGTTTGATAGGTTCAGGTGAGTGAAAATCTATTCTAAGGTTTAAAACAGAATATTTACCAATTAATAATAAGATAATCAGTTTTATATAAAATAAAGTGGGCCACTTAAGCAACTATCGAACCTTAAAATTATATCCTATGCTTTTATTCTAACTTATTTAGATATTAATTCATATCGTTGATTTTTTATGCAATTTTATCATTATTGGCTCCAAAACGTTAGATCACATAATACAGTACAATCTGAATCCTATGAATCCATAAAAATATTTTAGAATCTACGGTTAAAAATGCAAAGAAATTATTTTTGATAAATTAATAATAAGAAAAGTACTTGAATTTTGAAAAATGATTAATTAAAGTATGCTAATTCTTCTTGCAAGAGAAAAGTTTAATCAGTCATTTATTATATATTTACAACAAAAAAAAGAAAAATATAACAATAAAAAGGTCTTTTATAATCATTAACCTGCACTGGGTTTCTTAGCCAATCTGGTAATTCATCAACTTCAATGAGATTAGACTTATAACTATCATTATCTATTCTTTCCTGATCCATTTTCTTTCAAATATCATTTTATTATATAAAAACTTTAGTACTTGAAACAGATCATATTCTTCTTCAGATCTTGCAATCATTTGATTGATAGTTTCATCGTCCTGAACTTCAGAATCCTCCTACAACAATTGATCAAACTTAAACTGAATTATCACCAAATCATTCGGACCAGTATCACCTTCCAGAAGAGCTTCAAGGAATGCTTTTCTTTCTTGACTTGTTGAGTTCTGATTAAACATACCGGCTTGAATTACCTTTAATACATTTTGTTTATAAAATATAAAATAACCTTCTCATCAAGGTTTAATTTAAAACGAGCAGCAGCAAGAATACGTTCTTCGATAGAATTAGCTGTAACAAGTCTGATTACTCTTACTTCATTCTTCTGCCCAATCCTATGAGCTCTATCCTGAGCCTGTAAATCTTGTTGAGGATTCCAATCACTATCAAATATAACGACTGTATCAGCAGATTGCAAATTAAGTCCAAGTCCACCCGCCCTAGTACTTAAAAGAAAGATGAAGTATTCAGAGTCTGGCTGATTAAAAAGATGAAGAAGCTCACCACGATCGTCCGATTTAGTAGTTCCATCAAGCCTCAAACATTTAAACCCACGAAAATAGAGAAATTCCTCTAATATTGACATCAACTGAGTCATCTGACAGAATATTAGGCATCTGTGATTGCATGCAAAGAGCTTGGGAAGTATCCGATCAAGAAGATCAAATTTACCCGATGCTCGACAAAGAAGATCGGGAAGTAAATCTAGGGAATCCCCACAAAAGTGTGGCACAACAGCTTCTCGGATGTGGTGAAAAATAAACGGATGATTGCATATCTTTCGTAGCTGCATGATAGCATTCATCAAAAATTTAGGCTTTTTTGGTTGGCCCATTTCACCAGTTGCAGAACTAACCATACCACGATTTTGCATCTCATCGTACATAATTCTTTGCAGACCAGACATATGACATATAACAGCATATTCGACCTTCTCTGGAAGTTGTGCTTCTACTTCTTTTTTAACACGCCTTAATAAAAACGGCCGAAGAATTTTATGTAGACGTCTAATTATAAGGTAAGTCTCTTCTTCGTTGAGTTCCATCTTTTCATTTGTATGGGCAAAAGGGGCGTTAAACCATTGTTCAAACGTGGTACAGCAACTAAATATATCCGGGAGTATAAAATTAAGAAGGGACCACAACTCTGGTAATCGATTTTGTAGAGGGGTCCCCGTTAAAAGAAGTCGATAAGGAGTCTTGTAATACTGAGTCAATATAATTGTGAGCTTACAGTCCTGATTTTTCATTCGATGCCCCTCATCAACAACCATGTATTTCCACTGAATCTTAGAAAGCAAAGATTTATCCTTCATAACGTACTCATAAGTCGTCAACAAAACATTAAATTTCTCGGATTTAACTCTCAGAGCCAACGCCTTACGGTTTGCTTGTAGCCCCCGGTATATTATCACATCGGCAATAGGACACCATTTTTCGAATTCCATCTTCCAGTTAGAAACTGTAGAAAGCGGAACAATAATCAAGAAAGGTCCATGGATGCGTTTAACTTCGATCAGGTACGATAGTAAGGCTATAGTCTGAATAGTTTTACCCAGGCCCATCTCATCTGCAAGTATTCCGTTGAGCTTATTATTGTACAGAGACACCATCCACTCCAAGCCTTTCAATTGGTACTCTTTAAGTTTCCCTCCCACGAGAATAGACGGCTGTTCCTTAATTTCCTCGCTAATACTATGGGCTATCGCGTAGTAGTTGACGCTATCAACCACCTTGTTAGTTTGTTCTTCCTCTCCTTCATGCTTCACTATATCGTCGTCATCATTTGCGTAATGGTCACACGGGAAGAGTGCCTGAGATTCATTAATTGTAACCTCAGCAACACTCTTATTTACTGACTGTGTTAAGAAGGATCTGGTCGGTAAATTTTCTCCAGTATCAAACCCAGGAGATGTGTAATCATCGTTTAAACCACCCACAAGCTCATCATGCTGTTCCTCCTCAATAAGACGAGCCTGTTTATGTTTTGAGACGGAATCTATAAGAGTGCGGACAAATTCGTCCGTCTGGTTCATAAGGTAGGTTAGTCGATGATCTTTCCTCTCGTCAAGTAGTTTTCTATACCCCTCTTCGTCTTCCATCATAAGCCTACGCATCCTTTCCTTATCAAACCTTTCCTCCTCTTTCTTTTTTTCCTTATCAGTATTACTATGATAAATCGCTACGCTTTTTGTAGTTCTAACTACCTTAACTAAAGCGGTCTTATGAAACTCTTTAAAGTCTTTTATATGATTTAATAGTTGAAAGATAAATTCCTTATGAAGAGATCGATGTCGACGATCATCCTCGATACCTTGTAGATGATCGACCGAATCTAACACTGATGAATCATGGATCAAATAACGCCGAGGTTTTCGAATATTTTTCAGAACTGAAGATGCCGAATTGCTCTGAGCTGACACAAGAACCTGATCTCTAACTTCTTTTTGAAAATCCTTTAACTTTAAAGATTTCAGCTCAATCAGGGCCTTTATTTTTAAATCCTTGTTATTTTCCAAATCAGGGATCGCTTTCTCAAGAACTCGTATTCTCTCATTAATGCTTTCGTTTACACATATATCCCTTATATGTAACAACTCAGCGTTGCTAAATAGGATGGGTCTGCCAGCTGGTGAAAGGTGTTTATGGGCGAAAGCAAAATCAGATTTTGTGAAAACTTTAGGTGTGGGCTTAGGCTCTTTTTCAGTATCGTTAGAGTCATCAGACTCCTCTTCAAGTTTTTTTGGTTCCTCCTGCACTGCTTTTGGCTTTAGTTCCCTTACGTGGTAAAACAGAGCCCTTTTGAAATCTTCATTTACAGGTGTGTTACGAGATAAACATTTAAAAATGTTAACTATGAGTTTAAGTAAGTGATTTGAATTTTTATCAATCAAAAAATTGTCATCTAGTACAAACCTTCCGTCGTTCTCAGTAGAATAACACTTTGATTCGAGCACTCGGATCAGTTTCCTAAGCTCACTTAAGTAAACAGAGTCTTCATTCTCTGTTCCCTCAAGATCATTATATATCTATTTAAATTTTGATAGAGATATTGAAAAATTACTTTTCGTATCTTTTCTAGATTTTCTAAAGAATAAAACGTTTCAAGATCAGACACCATTACCGACAATATTCCGATCACGACCGATGTTTGTCTAATACATTGAAAGTAAGTTGTGTGTGCTAATATATGGTGGGCGATGTTCTTTGACAAATTTCGCCATGCATGCATCTAGTTTCCATTATTTTAAAACGGTATGGGGTTTTTGCGTATACAATGCGCTCATTAATAATTTAATATTTTTAAAACTGTTCCTGATATATGTGATCTTTTAATTTCATTTTTTTTTAGGATTTAAGTCAATTTTTTACAGCTGATTGATTTTTACTACAGGTTTTTAAATGTGGTTCGGTTAACTCATATCCTTGCTATCTCTCCGTGTCGGCGTATATGTACAATGTCCATAATGATTGAAGTGATCGTTACTTTAACTCAATGTTTAAGATCTAATTTTAGCCACTCTTCTCTTAAGCAAACCTGATGTTATATTATTTATATCTAAAAATCTATTTTGTGTTGTATTAGTATGATGATAACGTGATTTTTGTTTGCCCAAGTGCTTCTCAAATATTTTAAAATCGTCTCTTATTTTGATTATCGAACAAATTACTTTCTCTCTAAATTTATTTACACTAGTCTTTCTAATCTCAATCTCCGTTTGTGGTCCTAGCAAAATGAAGATATTAAACATTTAAAACATTAGAAACTATTATAACGATTAAGTAGCTGCATGATATTTATAACAATTAGTTTTAAGTATGTAAGAATCATATTAGCTAAATATTTATATTACAAGTTAAAGATAATAATTATATACCATTTCACATTCAAAATGGAATAGATAAAAATATAATTTTAGCATTTATATTTCAAGAGTGGAAGGTCGATCTCAACGTGGACCAGGTTTAGCCTGTAGCTGCTGGTAACAGGGGGTTAAATGTTTATGTAATTGGTTGTATTAGCAATTTCAGATTATTTCACTGCGAAGTACGCAGAGGGGCATTTAAAAAAGTTGATTTCCATGATTTCATGCGTAGGTGCCTACGCGCTGCGATGAGTAAACATGGAGTACCAGTAGTAATAGTTATTGATAATGCCTCACGTCATTCAAACATTGAGAGTGTTCTAAGTGAGAAAGAATTTAAAGAAAACATGATTTTGAGACTTTCTCCCTATACTCCTATGTTAAACCCCATAGGAAACATCTTGTTTATTAATAAGGCATTCGTTAAGAAGTTGTTAACCAGTAGTATTAGGGAAGTATTGGAAAAAAGGAGCAATGAAATGAGCCTCAGATAATACCGATAAAGATTTCTTGAGGCATTAATACAGCTGATCCTAGTTAAAATTACTCATTAGGTGCATTTATCGTCAAAACCCTGGGAGGCTATGACTGGCGCCTAACCTGACGCGAAAGCGGGCTGGAGGTAAGTCCCACCTTACTGAACCACCTCCGAATTCATAAGGAGCAGGTAAAGGTTTTTTTCCTCCATAGCTAAGAAAAAAAAGATGCGTTTATCGTGCATTTCTAGCATTTAAGCCAAAGTAAGTGATGCATTAAGTCAGAGATATGCACTTTTAATAAAAGTAGTTGATTAGATTTTGTTTTATTATATTTTTAAAAATATTTGAACTTTCAATTTAGACAAATTTTTATCATTTTTATTAAATTTTTAAATAATTAATTTTTATTTCATGGATTTTATCTTCCATTGCACTATCAAATGGTTACATATATATTTATTGATTTTAATTATTAACATCTTTTACTGTAAAATTTTTTAATTTATATTTTTAAAATTATATTTCTATCTATTCCATTTTGAATGTGAAATGGTATAGATCTTATACCCTGTAGATCTTTTAAATTTTATGATTATCAACTCCATAGGAAAATCAACATCGGTCTATAATTGCTTTTTTCATGTTTTCTATAGTCTTATTCACCGACTCCCAATCTCTTGACTGTAACTGGCTATCAGGGGAAGGATGCAATAATAATCTTTTAAAAATAAACTCCTTAATACTGACTATCATTAAAATTGAAATTTAATATTAACGTGAATTTTCTGTAAAGAAAATATATACAGTCGGATAAAATATCTCAACCGAAGACTATTTATCTTCATATTTAAATAGATTGATACAATAACTTAAACGTATAATTTTTCTTCTGCGTTTAATGCTCATAATTAGAAATACAGTGTTAGATTGGTACTCAAATAATTCGGTTCTCGACCGAAAAATTCACGCTGATAATGCTTACGAATTCGAACAGAAAATCGGTGTTCAAACAAATAGAAAATAGTCGAATGCGAACTAAAAGCACTCTGCTGCGTTAGGCGTAAATTTGGTTCGAGTAGTAATAATAAAAACTCGAACGAATGATGGTTAATTACCAAATCACAACTGTTTTCCCAAGAATTAATCGAATATATTTCCATTTTATGATAGAAATTTCTCTAAAAACCCGTTGTCAAATGAAATTGGCCTAGACTAAATTCATTTTTACATGTATTATACAAAAATCATGAAAGATCGATATAAAAGTCAATAGAGAATGGTAAAAAAAATTTGAGTAGAAAACTAAGGTTTTTTTGTACTTCCTAATTTTTAATATAGTACACCGGTCAGCCTTGAGCCTAAATGACTATTTAGGCCTCACTATGTCTGCTACACATCAAAAATCTTTTATTGTTAACTAGGAAGGAGCAATCCAGACAAAATCTATCCAGTGAATATGTAATATCTTCTTAAAATTCTCTAGGTGGCGTATATAAACGAGTAGCAATGGTTAAATTTACCCCTTATTATTTTATGAACTACTCTATGGGAGCTTATGAGTTTAGATTTGAGAAGTGTTATTATACAGATCTTCATTACCACAAATTACAAATACTTGATGAAATATTTGATATTTCTATTATAGAACAGATGACCCTATTATATCTACATACAAAGAATCTGTATTCGTTCAGTTTGTGCCACTTTATTTAATCAGTTTTGAAAAGCGTTTTTTGATTTTCTGGGAATCAAAAACTTTTTAAGTGAAACCTTTTTTTCTTAGCTATGGAGGAAAAAAACTTTACCTGCTCCTTATGTTTTTGGAGGCGGTTCAGCAAGATGGACTAGCCTCCAGCCCGCTTTCGCGTCAGCCAGCGCTTCCGGCAGGCAGTGTAGGGTTTTCACCTACTTAAACAACCCCCATTACCTACTCTTATGCTAGGGCTACGCTACCTTATCGGGCCTTCAATTTTACTCTTGCTCTGTTATTATATAAATTAATAAATTCAAGATGAAATAGAAAAACAAACTGAAATAAAGATATGATTTATTTATATATCAATAGTAAGATCTGTTACGGTTAAAATAGTTTTATACATGCTATAATTCATTTAATGCCTTTCATAAACATATTAACAATAGGTAACTACCGCGGATGTTCTTAATACCTCTGTTTGATAATAATAATATCTCGTGTTTTTTGTGATCCCTTAAATTTATTTTTTCGTTATACAACCTTGTCATGATTAGCCACCCCGGGGATAATTTCCACACTTTTATAACGAAAATATTGGCGTTTGGAGCTTAATTTGTGTCATATAAGATTAAAAAATTCCTATATGATTGTTACCGAATAGATTAACTAATTCATTAGCCTCATGTGAATTTAAAAGTATTTACATATCCATCTTGTCTGGTCTGTCTATTAAAACATTATGATATGACCCCAGATGAACCCAAAGTTAAAGCTATCAGACATTTAATCAGGTCGCTAATCATAATAAGTTATTTTTTCATGTTTACTGATGTAAGAATGACATTGATGTTAATTTGGAAATTTCTAAAACTATCCTTATAGTCATTAGTTTCCATGATAATAAAACGCAAAAAATAGGTTAGGGTTATTAATTCATAAATGAAAATATCTTGAATCAATCATAGCGTCTCATAAAACCTATTATCAATTATATTTAGGGTAGCGAATATTATCACTGATGTATTTGACAAATATATATGTTTCAGCTAACTTTTCATTTAACCCTTTTTTTAATTTATGTAATAACAAAGCAAAAGATCATCAGAAGCTTGGTACACAGAAAATTTTTATTTTTATCGTTATTCAACTCATAGCAAGGCAATAAACAAATTTGGAAAGAAATTACGTTGAAAAATTTTTATCAACCTAACGAAAGTAAAAAAAA